>JAQMCX010000037.1:5238135-5304714 GCA_029814765.1 Acanthurus leucopareius | reverse complement strand
TGTGTTGTTTTTTTATAAATTATCTCTCTCTCTAGCGCCAGACAAAATCACACACAAAATATAGATGTGTCTCTATCTCACACACACACACACACACACACACACACACACACACACACACACACACACACACACACACACTTACACTTACACTTACACTTACACACACATGGTTTCCGTTTCATCTTCCTCCCCCTTTACCTTGTCAAAGACACTCTCAAAGACTTTTCCAGGGGAATATTTTCCATCCCCAGGGAAATGTGTGTGCACCAACTTTTATTGTCTTTCGTAAGGCGGCGGGGATAAGGAGACTTAACCCAACAAAACCCCTCTGCTCTCCACCTTTCTTAAGATACTCCCTTTTACCACTGCAACAGGCTGAGCACCTGTGGCTCAAAGCACCGTCTGAGCAGTCATCATTTCTTCATGGGAAAATCTAATGTGACTAGACACTGAAAAAGGATATGTGAACAAGTGAAAAGAACGGTTATTATACAGGCAGGAGGTTCTTTAAAGGTATCTACCCACTGCTTGTGTGAGAAAGTTTGCTGTGACATGCAGCTGTTTCCATTATAATACTGTTTTATTTCTCCCGCTTGTTTGAAAACTCCAGTAAAAATGTCAGTAATGGCTAAAATAAATGGCAGCGAAAGAGCCTATTTTCTTTGTCTCATCATTTTACACGAATATAAAACCTTCTGTCTCTGCATATCAAACTTAGAATCCTGTCTGTGATCTGTTTTGTTGTAGGAGACCACCAGATTGTGCAGCTCTATCTCAAGTCCAAGGAGACAGGCCTGGCATTCGCAAATACAAGTTTTGTTTTCTACAACTGTAGCGTGCACAAGTCGTAAGTCTTTGTCTAACTTTTCTATTGTTTGTCCTAACTCAAATCCATTCCAATCGATGAAAAAACTGACATTGATTTTTAAACTGTTGGAAATTGTATTTATACATAAGTAAGAAAGCATATTGAGCCTCTGTTCTCTTTATTTGCTTCTGTTCAGTATTAATTCTCCACACTGTCTTCTCTCTCCTTGACTCTCCAATGCAGGTGTCTGTCATGCGTGAGCAGTCCCTACCAGTGCCACTGGTGTAAATACAGACATGACTGTACTCACGACCCTCGCACATGTTCCTTTCAGGAGGGCAGGGTCAGGAAGCCTGAGGTGAGTACCAATTCATGGCTGGTGATAAAAAAAAGCTTAATATGAACAAATGTCTTCATATTTTTAAGTGAACTCCAATGTGCAATCATTAAATCGGCCTGTAGATGTCACTAGTAGAGTGGAACCTTCTTTGGAGGCCTCAGCTGTTGTCAGGTGCCCCAGATTTTGAGCAGCACCTCTGCCTGCGGGTTCAAAGACAATTGAACTGTACCCCATTAAGACAATGTCCAAGAATTCCCATAGATTTAATGCTGCCCGGCTTCAGCAAGCCTCTTTATTTTGGGCCAGCGCAGTAATAAAACATGGTGAAATAAATTGAGGGGAAATGTTTGGCTACGTGAGACTAATAGCTATCATTCTAGGTTTCAAATGCAAAAAGAGTTATGTTAAAAGGATTGAGACACCTTTCGGCTGTAGTGCTTCCATCTGGCATGAGCCTCTTGGCATGTCTCGCTCTTGACTGCACATCAAAGGCCAGTGGAAACTAATAAAACGGAGCCATTTCCTCTCGCCCATCCCTATTCCCTGTGACAGCTTAGTCTGTGTGAATTATCAATAGTATTGGCAGCCAGTTCTATTCCCGTCGAAGCAGAGCCCACCGTAATTAGGCTGCTCTGCTGCAGAGGACAAGCCACTCACTTGATGGGGTACATTCATGAATGTGAATGCCCCAAACCCACCCACTCCCCATCCTGAGAGAGAGGTCCTGCTCTGATTTGAAGTCACTGCCACAGTGGCGGCCTTTAGGGCAGAGCAGGCAGGAAAAGGAGGGTTTGGGCGTGTGCCCATGCATGTGTGCAACTTCTGGTGTGATCCGGTGTGTGTACAGTATGCGTGTGTCAGCATGCTTTTATGTATTTTTACGTGTGTGTGTGTTGTGTGTGTGTGTGTGTTTATCTGAATACAGTTTTTCCGCGACTCTTCCCTGCCAAATCACAGTAGTTTTCAGGGGGAGGCTTTTACAGGGAGTTAGTGGCCTGTTAATCCTAGCCTGAGGTGAGCTATGATGAAGATCACTAGTGCTCATGTCTGGGTTGGCAGTCGCTGCACGACGGGCAGGGACAAGCTAAGCCAGATTGCCTCCTTTGATGAGCAGTCTGCTTTCAATTGTGTTATTCCACCCATGTTTCCCCCGAGCCATTCAACCTGTGCAGACGATATTATTTTCTTTCTCCGCCTTTTCCATTATCCTTTTGAACCTTCTGCTTAGTCAGGCCCAAGCCTGAGTCTTTGCAGGTTTACTTTTCCAATTAATTCAGGGGCTGCTGGTCAATATTGACTGAGGATAATAATGTGTGAATCCTTTCCTATTGTGCTGCTGACTGAAAGAAAAGCATAAATAAAGCGAGGGGGATTTGGTATTTGCACATTAATGACATCCCTTTTTTTTTGACGTGTTGTTTCAGAAAAAGCAGGTGTTTTGCAAGCTTAATGACTTTTAATTTGCTTTTAATTAACCCCTCAAATCCAAGGTCATTTGTTTGCTGCCAGATTTTTGGTTCCCATTTTGAATTAATAATTTAGACACACAGACGTTCAAGCCTAAGAACATGCAGACACACGTACTTTCCACCCAGTCGTCTCCAAAATTCACAAAAAGGCAACAAGTCAACTTTACTCTGTGAAATGGAAAGGCCTCCTTCTGCTGCAGATGACTTTTTGTGTACTATTACAATTAAGGGATTTTAGGCAGTGATCTGAATAATCCCTTAACTCTATGCTAATGATTGAGACCAGGGAAATCTCCCTACTGGTTGAGCTTGTTGTTAGTATGCATGGCAGGACAGTTAAAGCCAGGCCTGGGCGTACAGTGGGTGCCTTTTTATTCATGCCAGCAATGATATGGGCACTCGGATCAGACGTTTGCCTGTTGGCACATTAACCAAGGCCACGTCCCTGTTTGCCCCCCACACATCTCAAGGACTTAGCCCTTCTGTTGAGTCTGTTGACAAAGAACATGCATGAGGCTTCACTTGGTTTCCCTGAATAACGAGACAAAAGTTATTCCTGATTGCTACAGTTGAATTGATTATATTAAAAAAGGGTTGTGCTTGTTTACCCATTAACCGGTGTTTGTTTACCTGCATATTTATTGCTTTTCTTACTGCATCCCATTCCCTAAAGTGCAAACATAGACCTACCTAAAGCACCTGAATTGGAGGACACTTCCTGTTCTCTTTATCAGATGGAAACCACAGGGGACGTTTCCTTTTCTTCTTCTTCTGTCTACAGATGATATCACAGCATTTCCTTTGCTGTTGCCAAGCATCTCCCTAATATATTCAGTTGGTAGGGAGACCAAAATATTCCTGTAACTGAATATATAACTACCGGTTAGCTCATCCTTGCATTACTTACTTCTTGTCTGTGTTGTGATCAATGCTCGAGAGTTAATTTACCAGGAACTTATTGATAAAGTGATCAAGATAATTTTATTAAAGAGGTCAAATGCCTGCAGTAATAGCTGTTAGTTGCCAATATAAGACAGGAATGGGAGAGACGGGTGCTTTGGTTCGATTCATAGACGAATCAATGTCATACAGAGGCACCGACTGTTGAGGAGTCAGGCTGAATACCAAAGGAATATGTCAACATTGAGAATGAGAGCAAATGAAACAAAATAGGTGAAAATGAAAAAGACACTTAAGTGGAAGAGCTTCATATTGCCATTAAACGCTCGAGCGTAGGGGTCTACCATGGTTTCACACAGTGTTTTGTTTTTGTCACTAATAGTATTTTAGTCACTACATGTGTTACATACAGCTGGAATACATCTAAAACCCTAAGGGGCAATGAACATGAAAATAAGCAAATAAATAAAAATAAATAAAACCTCCAGGGTAAGTAAACTTAATGAAGGACAAAACAGAAGGAAAAGAGAAAATTACAGCTTAAACTTGTCTGTAAACACCACAGTTTAGAATGTAACTAATGAAGCTTAGTTCAGTCTAGAAGACTACAAGTATCTTTGAGCTATTAAGCCATTCATTTATTCACATTTCTCTCTCTTTCTCTTTTTCCATTTTCTTCTTTCTCCGCTTTCATCATAATCAGCCGGTTATTTAATCGTTTAGAACCATAATTTGCCACAACCTCAATCAGCCAATCATATTGTTGCTGTCAAATCTGTTGCCCTCTCAGCTGCTTTCAGCTGTCATTACAGTGAGAATCATCGCAACCTTCCCTCAACAACATTCACCTCCAGTGTGATCACTTCCAGGCCCTCCAGGAGCCCCCCAGACCTCCTGCCCATCCCATTACTGCCACTGCAGGTGTCTTGTTAGGATAATGTCAATATGGGGTCTAATGGCCGTGGACTCTTCACATTTTTTCCACATAATTTCACCCATAATAAGAAAAGATTAATTAAAATTCGGGATGTTGTATAAACAAAAAAATGAATGCAACCATCCACAAACAAACTGTGTTTACAGACAGAAATTTCTTCCAAGCATTTCCAAAGCTAATGTAGTAAAATCCTTTCTATAATTATGTGTTTCATAAAGTGGTGAACTTCACCACATCCGTGCTTGTGAACAATGAGCCTTTTCAACTTGATTACCTCTGAAATGCTCCAAAGAGGTGTTTTTTGAGCATTCCACTGCTTTCTTAGTCATTTATTTCTATTGTACAAGCATATATTTTAAATCATCAATAAAGTTGATGAAGTAAAACATTAATAATGTTATTTAATACTGTCTTCAATTGAATTTATGCTAAAAAGAACTGACTCATTTTCAAATTCTGTTTTATTTATGTTTCCAGCAACTTATCAACTTAAATGAAACAGCCTTCCTTTGTTGTGGGAAATGATTACCAACACTAACCTCTGCTTTAACCTTGAATATGTCGTCATCTCACAGCAGCTAGTAAAATGTCATCACACATATAAATGATGGGGAAAAAAATCCCAAGTCGTAAAATGTTGCAACGTTCCTTTAAGAGTAAGGACAGGGATTCAGGAAGAGGGACAAAAATTGCAGAAGAAAAGAGGGAGAGGTTTTTTGGGGGAAAAAAAAACATAAGGTGAGAACTGAACAGTGGGATAGAAACAAGGTGAGGAGCAGCAGGGAAGGAGGGAGGGTGAGCAGAGAGCAGGAGAGTGTCTTTGCCCGAGGCTCTGTAGGAGATGATAAAACAGAGGCCGGTTAAGGGGAGCTCTTGGTAACCGCAAAGTGTGTGTGTGTACATGTGTGCATGTGTGTGTACGTGGTCGTGTACTGTCTTAAAAATTTATATCCTCTTAATATTCTCACCTTGCTCTTCTATATTTTTGGGCCTCTCTCTCTCTCTCTCTCTCTCTCTCTCTCTCTCTCTCTCTCTCTCTCTCTCTCTCTCTTTCGCTCTCACCGTCCTTTCCTCCCTTGCTTCAAACTATGCCAAGGGCTTTTACATTCACAGTTCCCACTCTGCTGCCTACTCTCTGTCACTCTCTCTATCTCCACCCTTCACACCTCCCACCAGCCTCCAATTATCAGATCTAAGTAGGTCCTGGAGAAGAAAGGAAGTCAGGAAAAGGAGGAGGAGAGAGAATCAGTGAGAGGGAGTTGATAAGAGAAATGAGAAGGGTCAGCGGGCTAGATAGGGCGAACAACGCAGGCTGGATTTGGAGAGATAAGTGAAGGAGGGATAAAGCGTGAGCTTAACATATAATCAGAGATGAGGTCAGAGAAAACAATGAGTCATTGATGGAGAGGGGCAGAATAAAGGATAATTACACTGAGAGTAAAAGAGAGGTGCCAACTTGGTTTTTTAGAAGTCAGGACGTATTATGTGGTTATGATGAGTCATGCTATTGATAGGTACTTCTCTTTCTAGTGCAAGTGCTTCATTACACCACTGCAGGACTGTCACTGAAGTTCACATCTCCACATACAGGCACATAAACACATGAACTAGTCTGCTGCAGATCCAGAACTTACCTGGTGGTCTGTCTTGCCCTCTACTGACAGACAAGTTATATCACTTAAGCCTTCTAAAACTAAAAGCTTTTCTATGATGGCCAAACTTCCATATCTTGCTTCCCCACTCCTCCTCACCCCTCTTCCTCCTCCTGCTGGTGGAGTCTGATGTTGGCCTGAACTTTGCCACAGTTCATGTTACCACAGTAAATAGCTGAGAGGCCACCAAGATTTTCTGAGAAATAAGTCAGGATTTTGCAATTTAACATTTGTTGTCATGAGGTTTGTTTGCAGAAATTTTTTTCAGACTGATGTTGTAATTGGCTCTGGGCCTTAGGGTTATTTACCAAACATGTCTGTGCTAGGGGGGGCATTGACCGTACAGGCGATACTTTATGAACATTGACCACACATGTGCACCTTCACGTCAGCATGCGAGGATAAAAGCAAGTGAACCTTGCTTGTTTTTCACAGATTCTGGTGTCTCCTGACATTATGATTATGTGCACACGTGTGAATAAATCAGCCTCAACTTAGACTGTGTTGCCTGGTTGAATTCAAATACTGCAGACCCTTGACTCAAGAATCCTCATTTACACTCAGGCAATCAACAGTATGGAGCCTGATTAAGTGCAGAGTTGTAAATTTTGATTCCTGTAATCTGTATGTCAGCACTCAGCTCCACTATGTGCACTTTTACAGGGATGTGTGTGAGCAGGATGCGGTTACTGAGCATGTATCTGTGATTTGCATTTACTCCTCTGTTATTAATCACACTGCGATGTGGCACCGTGTGAATCAGAAATAAACTCACTGACATTGGATCAACTTAATGTTGACATAAATCTTTAGAGGTGACAGGGAGCATCACCGCCATCACCTCCAGCATCAGTCACCATCCAGCATATACATGTGTGTTTGTCCATACCACTGACAGCCCACTTGGCCTCATAAGCTGCTGGCAACAATCAAAGTGCGTTATATTAGTGTCTCTCAGTGTGCAAGTACACATGCAAACAGAAAAATCAGAGCTCAGTAGGAGAAAAAAACAAGAGAAACAACAGAGTACAGGCTTGCTTGCTTGTAAATTCCCTTCCACATTATGAATTTTTCATTGTTGTCGAAGCGAGTAAGGCATCTGCTTTGTGTTTTTTTCGCTTTTGCATTTTGCTGTTTTTTCTGTCACAAAACTTAAAAGGAGAATTAAAATTTTACTGATTGTAAACAGACAAAAGGAATGAGAGTTTTTACTTGAGGCAAGGTTGACAGTGTGCAGTCAAGTGTGTACAAGCTTAAGTAGCAGGGGAAGCCGGCCTCACAGTGAAATGGATTTAGTGTATAAGGTTATATGAACCTGTGTGTGTTTGTCTATTTCTGAAGTGTGTATACATGTGTGTCAGTGCAAGAACATTAACCTGAGACTAAACTGATGTTTATTCGGAGTGAAGCTTTAAAAAAACTCTGTTAGACTCATGGCAGTGTAAAGTGAAGTGGAGGGTATTAATGAAATGGTGAAATAGTATGTATGTGTGCATGTGTGTGTGTAGTCAACAGCTGTTTGATTTTGCCTTTTGAAGTTTCCTCCATGACATGTTGTCATAAGGGCAGATGATGCAAAAGATGCTGTCTTGCTTTGACTGGTGGTATTTATCTTTTACTATAATGAGATTTCAAGGCTGTTGTGTATTCTGTGTATGTGTTTGCATTCATATATATATATATATATATGAGTGTGTGTGTGTGGGTGTGGGTGTGTGTGCATGCACGTGTTTGTGTGAATACACTCATATGTCAGTGTGTGTTAACCTTGAATCAGCTTGCATATAGAAGATACTGATGTTTCTGTGTTTATGGGAGTTTAGGGTTTAAACGCTTTAGTGCATTTTACCTGTGATGCCCTCTGTGTGTGTGTGTGTGTGTGCGTGCGTGCGTGCGTGCGTGCGTGCGTGCGTGCGTGCACATAAATGTGCATCGCCTCATCACCATATTGCACTATCAGTATAGATCTCTAGTCACTGTGTTAAGTCACACCCCAGTGCTTCCCATGCCTTCATTTCAAAACCAGATCAAATTTATTGTCCCTTTTGTTCAAGTGTATTAACTGGAAGAGATGTGATTAAAAATGGATTGCATCTCTCTTTGCTCTCCCACTCGTTCTCATTCTCCAAATACGACCCTTTCGTTCTTAGGAAAATGAGATTTAGGAGAGCAAACATGCATGCACCACCTCTTGCTTCCTTTGCTTCCTCTCCTCCACCGCTGAACTCGCTCACCCTGTTTGTCATTTATCTATAATGACTTTGTGAATAGTGTCACAGAGTGTTCCCCTCTCTCTCACCACGCAGCCAACCAGTCAGTCACTCAGCCTAACCCAATCAAGTGGCTTTTAATGAACTTCAAACAAGTGTTATCACCCAGTTCAACGTGCGCTATGCTTCACTCCCCCCCAGCTCCAACCATGCAGGGGCTCACCTTATCTTTTCTCCTTCTTTTCACCCTCTTTCCTTTCTGCTTCTTTGACATGCTAAAGCTCCTCCTGTCGCATATGTTTAATGGTGTTTTTTTTTTTTTTTTTTTTTTGCCTGATTCAGTCACCCTGTGCTTTTGTTGTTCCTCTCTCTCATTTTGCCTATTTCGCTCCCTCTCTCTTTCCACCGCTCTTCAGCAGAAACATGAAACAGTTTAGGGAAGTGCTGTTCTTTATTTACTATCTTTACCCTCCTTCATTTCCCTTCTCACCTTCCACTTCTGCTTGTCACTCACCTGTTCTTGCCACTGATTTTTTGTAACTTGCTCCTTCTGGTCTGCACTGTTGCTCTTTCCTTTTCTCTCCTATGTCCATCTTTGTCCTCCTCCTCTTTCCTCCCCTCTTGTCTCCCTAGCAAGTAAGAGGTGCTCTATATTCAGGTGGCTACATGCACCTGAATTGATTGGTTGTTAATTTTAGACCCTCAATTGCTAAGTGACTCATCTCCCTCTTTCTCTCGTCGTGTCATTCATTCTTATCTAATTACTGCGCCGGCAGAAATCAGCTTTATTTTGATCCATCAGTGTCATCTTTTCTTCATTAACAAAAACATGAGTAAAACAACTAAACTGCGGGCTCACATAATTTCTGTCAAAGTTTCTGTTTCATTAAATCATTCATGCTCCCATCCTGTGAACTAATGATGGTGGAGTACCTGTTAAGCCGGCCCTTTGCTCACAGTGAAAGTAGGCAGGTCCTACGGCTGTCAAACCTTTTTTTTTATAGATTTTATTCATGTGCTTTGCTAATATCTATAACTGAAAACCACCTAGTTTTTTCAGAGTTAGTGCCTATTATCATGGGTTCAGAGGCATCTCACATTTACATATCCACCCCTCTTGATCCTCTCTCAATCAATAACACCAGCTCCTGCAGCAACCATGGTATTTCCTCAGTTTCAAGCAGCATATTAATCTTGTTTTTCAGATCACTTTTATTAGTTAAACTAAAGATCACTGGCCCTTTTTTATTTGGGCCCCTCAGTTGTGGTACATCCTGCCAGGAGAGATTAAGAAAGCTAACACATTTTCTTTTCTTCTTTAAAGTAACTTTTAGATTGTCACTGTTTATTGATTTGATTGATTTGATTGTTTTGTTCGTCTATTTTTTAAATTTTGTTAACTCATATCTTTTTGTATCACAACATTTTATTAATAGTTGCTCTTTGTTATTGTGAAGTACTTTGTAACTTGTTTTGAAAAGTGCTATATAAATTATTAATATAAGCAATAGTAGCAATACTAGTTGTAGTAGTGGCAGTAGCTGCAGCAGCAGCAGCAGCAGTAGTAACAGAAGTAGCAGAAGTGCACTGTATACATATTATTACTAGGCTACTTTTCAAAGTCACAGAGTTGTTGACTCAGTCTGTGCATGATAAGAAACTCTAACAACACTCAGGTGCAAAGTGACACTGCATGATCTCCTCCAGTAACATAGGTCTAACTGCAGCTAAGCATTAAACCTGGTGAGAAGACTCATAGTCAAACACTAATCCTTCCTCCTCTTATTTGTGTATCCTTCAGGGGTGTCCCCAGTTGCTGCCCGCAGAAAGGATCCTTGTGCCAGTCAATGTGGTGAAGCCAATCACCCTGCGGGCCAAGAACCTCCCTCAGCCTCAGTCTGGACAGAGAGGGTACGAGTGTCTGCTGACCATCCAGGGAAACGAGCACAGAGTTCCTGCGCTGCGCTTTAACAGCTCCTCTGTGCAGTGTCAAAACACATCGGTAAGGATGTGTGTGTGTGTATATGTGTGTGTGTGTGTGTGTGTGTGTGTGTGTATGTGTGTGTGTGTGTATATGTGTGTGTGCGCGTGTGTGTGTGTGTGTGTTTTACCTGCCTATTTCTGTGGGATCATCATTAACGACTACCAACTCACACACCAACACAATCTCTATAAAAACGCCCCATTCCTATAAAGTTTTCCTATTAAAAACAACCATAATATTTTTTCAATCCCTCTCTTGCACACATACAGCAGCACACACACACACAAATTCCAGCTGAGGGTATTTTTTTTTGCTATTCTAGCTAGACAGTGGGTAGATGAGACAAGAGCCTGACTTTGTCTCTCCTACACAGCCATCCCTGCGATCATGCTCCATTCACTGCCTGAATAATGCATTGACAGCAATGAAAGACTAGCATGAAAAAGGCTTTATGCTGGTCTTGATGCTAATCATCTGTTGATACAATAACATCTCATCTTCCTGTCTATCTTCATCACTCCGAGTGTGTGTGCGCGTGTGTCTGTCAGTATAAGTGTCTGTGTGTACAGTTGTCTGTGAGATTTGTGTGTATAATCACAGTACAATCCAAATATTGTAGTTTGATTGAGCAGCAAAGGAGAGAAACTGTAATTTAGCAGAAAATTATGATTCTAGCACCAACCCTCCATGCTGCTGGTGTAACAGAACCAAATGAAAAATAACCTTGTCTCTGCGTGCTTGTGAATTTCATATATGTGAGTTCATGCATGCTTTCACTATGTCTGCAGTCACCTGTTGATGGTGTGTTTTGTATCTAAAGAATGTTGTGATACCTGAGCCTGCAAGACTGAAGAGATAATAAACAGTTTAAAGTAGCTCAACTGCTTTTCTCCATCTCTCTCTGTGTCTCTGTCATATGCTCTCTCTGTCATATGCTCTCTTCCCTGTCTCTCCCTCTTTTTCTCTGTGGTTGCCATGGTGATAGTATTTCTATGATGGGATGGAGATGAGCAGTCTTCCTGTGGAGCTGACCGTCATCTGGAACGGAGATTTCAGCATCGACAACCCCACCCACAACAAAGGTGAGCATGCGCATAGGCACGAGCATGTGTGCACTCAGGCGCATGCACACACGCACGCACGCACGCACATACGCACACACATACGCACACACACACACACGCACACGCACACACTCTCGTCCAAATTCATATCAGCCCTTTCACAGTTCTCACAGTATCAAACTGCACACACACATATAAAGTGGACTTAGTCTCCTGTAAACTCTCACTTCACACACACACACACAGACACAAACACACATTAAAGCCAATGCATCCCTATTGTTGCCCTTGGAGCTGGTCTCCATGGCAACAGGCGGGCGGTGTGCCGAGGTGCAGCATCCATCCCCTGATGTTTTCGTGTAGAGTGGTTAACTTTAACACATTTTCTTACACTTTCACTCCTGTAGGTCTTTCTTTCCTCTTTGTTCTCACTTCATTTGTTTAAACGTCTCCCCTGCTAATCACAGCTGTCTGTTAGATCCACTTCCTAACATTTTTTGTCCTTCTCAGCCAGTTTCTTTTATTTTCTTAACAGCTCTCTAGGACTTTGGCAATCTATCGATCTCTGTCACCACTGCCTCTTCTCTTCCTTTCAATTTTTTTTTTCATCTCAGCAATTCAAATTGCTTTAAATCTTAGAAGAGAGATAATAAAAAAAGACTAAGACACAGGTGAACAAAATTATGTTGATTAATAGTAACAAACATTAAACTGAAATTATGAATGGAATTAATGTTAAGTACTTATTCTAGGCTAGATTTGTGGAGAGCAAATAGATCCAGATAAGCCAAATTTCACAGGTTTCTCTTTTTTTTATGCAACTTTCCATCCACTCTCTGTATATGTGGCCTGACAGCTCAGTGCTGAATTTTTAAGCATTCAGCTGCTGCGCTTGATTCAGTTTGGCCACTGGCGATCCACCACTGAGTGATCCATGCTGGGGCAGGAAAACAGCAGCATGCTGGGGGTTGTAGTTCTCTGACAGGAAAACAACTCATTTGAACCAAAGGCAGTGGAGTCAGGCACGAGGAATGTATCAGTAAAATGTGGATGATATGCCAACATGACAATCTGCTGTAAGGCAAAGTTTGTACAGGGTTTGTGTGTGTTTTGCTGTTGTCGGCATGTGTGTCTGAGGAAAACACAGAGTACAAAACATATCCTTGAGCATAAGTGTATAATCAAAGAAGCAATACAAGTTAGAAAAAGAGGAAGATGCTTGAACTAGAGAATCCTCCTCCACCTCCTCCTACCTTTGTTTGCCTGCAGAGGAAGCAGCTCCTAGGGCATCATTTGATGGACAGATCACACATGCATCTAATGGCAATTAAAAAGAAAATGGCTGGCCCGTTGCCATGGAGATAATATGTTAAATCTGTGGTGGGTGAACACAGGCGAGAGGCAGCAGTGTAGGAAACTCAAAGAGAGAGGGAGGATATAGAGATGATGATAGATGGTGAGATAATGAGAGGAAGATATCAACAAATGTCGCTCTCGAAATGTTCAGTTTGTTGTTTGCATGTTCAAAGAGCAGCTGACAGTCATTGAGAGATTCTGGTAAACAACCCAAACTTTAGTTTGTGGTGTGTTTTGAAGTGTTTGTCCATCATTTAAAAGGCTTTTGCACTAAATAAATTTGCATGCATTTGCTGTTCTGTAATCATTAGTACAAAAGTTTCTCATTTGATTTCTCTTCTCCTTTTCCTCCCCTGTCTTTACCTTCTTCTCCCCCTTGTTTCTTTTCCCTCCCTCTTTCTTTTCTCCCCCCCCCTTCTGCACAGTCCATCTGTACAAGTGCGACGCCCAGCGTGGAAGCTGCGGTTTGTGTCTGAAGGCAGACCGGCTGTTTGGGTGTGTTTGGTGTAAAGGGGAGAACCGCTGCACCCTCAAACAACACTGCCCTCACCCCGAGAACCAGTGGCTGGAGCACAACGGCATCAACAGCAAGTGTACCCACCCAAGGATCACACAGGTGGGACGCACGTGCAGCACACACTTTACACATAAGCACCTACATTTGCCAAGTAATGCCAATATTGATGCAAGTGCCTTTTTAACTAAAAGGCCACACATAAACACATGATGGGAACATACTTATCACCTTACAAAGTGTGTTGGCAGTTGATCATTTCAACATAATGACATAGGCTGTGAGTCACCACATCGAGTCTCTCAGCATTTGTGGAGAATGTTCTATTTTCGTTGCAGTTGCGCGTCTCTCTCATCAAAAGTTTGAATGATAATGATAATGATATACTAGATTCACGGCAATCAAGCCTTTTTAGGTGTCTTTTCTGTCTTTCTATACTACTCGTAATTTCAATGTTACCACACAAATATTTCAGATAAAGACCCAGAAAGAGATAAATCTCCCCCTTTCTTGTTAGTTATCAATCAGCTCTGCACAGATGTCCACGCAAACCCCCCACTTAACCCCGTGTGCTCCTACAGACCACAGACACTGTGTGAGGCAAATAGATGTGACCTGTGCAAGACACATATAAAGGGGCAATAGCAGACAGGATAAGGGTCAGTGAGATGAGGGATAAGAGGAAACAAAGGAAAGATAGATGGAACGATGCCAAGATGAAGGGAGAGGAGGATGGATTGGGTTTACATGAAAGAGGTGGTGACGGATGGTTAGAATGAGCCAGAATAGAGTCACATGAGGCTGAAGGGGTGAAGGAAGACCCCTTCCCTCTTCCCATTTTCCTCGTGATGGATATGATGGAAGATCCTTGCTGCATCCTTCTTCCTGAGGAGGAGAGTGAGGAGCAGATGGTGACTGACTAGAGATGAAGGGATGAAGCAAAGCGTGGATAAAAAAGACAGAAGGGGGAATCCCCCCCGGTGTCTTGAGGAGTGATGGGTTTGGACAGAGAGAGGGAAGAAGGATACAGGAGTGGAAGGATAATCCCCTCACCCCTTTCCACTCCCTGTCATCTTACATAGACCTGCGCACGTGTAAGTGGCCAACCTCTGCTTTTCCTTTAACCTTGAATGCACCATGAATCTGATATTGATCTCCATAGCAAAGATTACCAGTTTCTCCTTCATATTGTTCTAAATAAAATAAGCGGGGACCGTTGGTAATGCAAAGATGGACACTAAAAACGCAAGTGTCTTCACAAGTGGGACTTAATTACTTTATCTTCTCCTCACTGATAACCCAAACCATTATTTTTGTCCAGGCAAACTAAAATCAACTCCTTAGGAAGGCGATGAGAAGATATTTTCTCCTTGGATGCACATATTAAAGGGTCTGGATCAGTAAGGCGCACTCAATCATTCCGCCACTCCAGTGTTTGTCTTTACCCCGAGCAGTGGATTTATTCCTGGAGATGGGCCCTGTATTTCTCCTCACATCCCTGAGGCTGCAGCCGGGACATATTGCAGCCTTCTCACGTCCCCCATAAAAACTGTCAGTGGGTGAGAAGTGAGGACTTTTCCAAGACGACCGGGGCCCTAATGCATTCTAATACGCTTCATTATAATGACATCTCCCATCAACAATATGAGAGGGAGAGACTTGCATAGAAAGATGGAAAGAGAAAGGGAGAGAGAGAGAGAGAAGTGATTAAGTGTTTGCCTCTACCCAACCGTCAATTATCTTGTCAAAGTCACAAATCTAATCAACGCCTCATTGCATCTCTCCCTCTCCCTCTCCCCCTTTCATTCTTCTGCTTCTTCCTTCTACTTCATGGTTTCTCTTTAAGTGTTTCTCCCTCTCCATCCTCCATATTTGCTACTACATGGAGAGCTGTGATGCATTGTGTGCAATATTTTTAATTGCATATATTGTAGCCCCGTTCCCAGAAGGCTCTTTTTTCCATTAAGATATCAGCAGGGAGCCTTATTAATCAGAGACATTGAACCGTACAATAACGATATCTCCCTCATGGCAGCCACAGGACTCGTGTCGTGCATGACCTGGCTTGAGCCTGCCTCTGTCATTCAATTGGCAAGTTCCTTTCATGCACTTTGTTTTAGTTCAAAAATTATCAGATAGCAAAATTGAAATAGTTAAATTCACATGTGGTTGTAACATAAGGATTATCATTCTACAACAAGCAAGAGCTTCAAGCTGTAAGATAAAGCCAGGCACATACATACCGCTCAGCAGTCTACCTGTGAAAACTGTCGGGGGCCAACTATAAACTGAGCAGAGAAGCAATAAGAGCCTCAGCCTCAGTGAAAATCCTTGGGATCACTATTTTTCAGGGAGATGGTGGCTCAGCCATGCAGCATGGAGGACTTCTGTTTGGCAGAGACGGATAGGAACAGACTATTCTGTGTCCGTCTCTTACATCCATCCATCTGGGCCAGCCGGATGATGTGCACTCACACATACACACACACACACACACACATATATACACACATATACACAAGCTGGCCAAAAAGTAATTGTGTGAGTAAAGCGCTGATGGATGTTGGAACCGCCTCATCAACAATGAGAGATGCTACTGATAAATCAAAGGACGCTGTGATTACTGCAAAGATGTCACCCGATGCCAAGCTTAAAGTTAATCTGATGTAATATATTGTTGTGGTTTTCAGTGAATACAGGATTGAGAAATGACAATCCCTTGATCCTGAGTCTTGACCCCTAAGCTGTCACCGGAGCTTTTATTTTGTCGTTTATTGTCTCTTTTCTGCAGTCATCTCTCCATCTTACCACCCATCAGTAAAGGCATTTTTTTTGAAAGAGTAACACAATGGGTGAACCAAAAAAAAAAAAAAACCTGAGCACTCATCCTTAAACAATTTGAAAATAATTATGTAGCTATCACACTTGACCTGTTTATATTGCTTTTGCAGAGGGCCTTTGTCTTTAAAGTTGTTTAATGGAAAAGTTTAAGCAAAGTCTAGTTAAAATCATCCCTGCTGAGGCACTTCTGGAAGAAACTCTTTCATGATAACACTACTTTATGAGATTAATTTACTGTGCGCTGCCAAGGATCTCCAAATTGTTTCGTACTTTCATTTTAAATAAGTTGCAAATAAAGTTAATTTAAAACAATTGCCCATAAAACTAAAAACTGAGATTGTTTGCATTATGGCCAAGGGAGATGGAGACATATTGCAGCCACTGAAGATATCCAAAGAAGACAGATTATGTTAATACTATAAAGCTTTTAATCATAAGAAAATATGCAATACATAGTATCCATATCATTACTGATGTCATAAACTTTATTGTTCTGTGATGCACACAGAATTATTAAATCCCAAATAAGATACAGAAAAACAATACAAAATACAAAAATACAGGCATTTAACAATATAACTGAAAAAGAAGATACAAAGTGAGAGAAACAAATCTGTCACTTCTTCCACATCTTAAATAGTACTTACCATGGTTTCAAATCAACCTACCTTTCATCTTCCACTGTTCAATTTCAACTTGTCTTGTGAGCAAAATCCTTTTTTTACGAAAGCCTGTGCTTGTTGTTAAAAGAAACAAACAAGAACAGATTTCCACAGTCATCGATCTTGATTTAAATTTCAACAGATCACCCCTCTGCGGGGTCCCAGGGAGGGCGGCACACTGGTGACTATCCGTGGTGAGAACCTGGGACTGGATTTCAGAGAGATCCAGGGAAACGTAGAGGTGGCAGATGTGGATTGCACCCCCATACGTGAAGGCTACGTACCTGCTGAACAGTGAGTCAAATCTTACAACTACTAACTTAGTACAAGTAGCAGCACTTAGTAATGAATTGCACATTTTCACTCACTCTCAATTTACATTCCTGTTGAGCATTAAGTCCCATTTTATCCAGCAGCCAGTTAATAAGAGTTGTTAATAGCACATATACTCATAATTACAAGTGCTAATGAGCTTTTCTGTGTAGTGAATCACCAGTTTGTCGACCAGAAATGTCCAAAATATCTATGATCTTTTCCAACTGCAACACAACCATAAGGTGAATTCAAACTCAAATTTGAAATAGCAGCAAAGCTAAATCATGAATTTGGTGGAATGTTTTTTGCTTTTCCCTTCACTGGCTGTAATCCCATGAAAAGCACTTTCACCGCAGTTGAACACTTCATGCCCTACGGGGAAGAAGACACTTGAGTCACACACTGATACAACACCATGTTACCTGTGTTATAACCACACAACAGAGCTGTAACAGGTCAGCATGACCAACTGATCATGAGTCAGTACTCACCTCAGGGTGTTTGGTTGCTGCGTGCCTGTATGTGTAAGGCAGCAAGAGAGAAGATGAGTGAGTAACAGGGAGAGAAAGACTAAGACATGACCGCAAAACAAATTCTAAATTAGCGTAATCCCTAGACCAGAAGAAATTGGAGTTTGATTTAACTACTAGTCACAACAGCAGCATGTGTTCTGCTGTGAGCAGCAAAGACCAAGTCAGGCCTCCAAAATTAATGGCATCACCCACACACACACGCACACACACAAGCACACACAGTCCCTTAATCATTAAATAATTTTCAGGAGGTCACATTAAGTTGACATTTGACTTTAATCCAGAGCTTCGGCTCCTTACAGGTGCTGCCTATCAAATTATTTTAAACTAGTTTAAAGTTGGCTTATCAACAGACCCAGTGCTGCTTCTGCTAAGAAAGTAAGTTGTGTGCCAGCACTTTCTAAGCAAATGCTGACCCAGCAGGAGAGGTAGCTCTATTTGAGGTCATATGTAAAAAGATAGACGCTTTCCCTTTTCTCCCACAAGTTGGCAGTGCACAGGAGGTGAAGTCGCTGCCAAATAATACATTATTTTATTGCAGATTTTGACACAGGTGTGAGCCCGTTCTTAGTGAATAATCTACTTTGCATTTGCTAGAATAGCAGCAGGATTTTTTTTTTTCTTTTACAGAGACTTTTTTGGGTGTGTCTTGTATGATTTGATGAATCTGATATGATATGCTTTTAAGTTTGCATTTTAGTTTCTTAAGTATTCACCAGTTATGCCAACGTGTGTTTGCAGGATTGTGTGTGAGATGGGAAAAGCAGAGAAGAGCCAGTACACAGGGAATGTGCAAGTCTGTGTCGGGGTCGGAGAGTGCAGACCGGAATTTATGGCAAAGTCCTCCAAGTATTACTATTTTGTGGTGAGTCTACACTTTCAATTTTTAATTTTTTTTTGCATGAATTGAACTACATAGTTGACTAAAACCAGTATTTTCTTTGTCCACTTTGACGTGTCGTGTCTGATAGTTTGCTAGTTTTGAAAACTGTGGATTTTTGATTTATTACAAAGAGAGGTTCGCTTATATTAGCAGAAATGAATCCATACTGCATATGTCACCATCTGCATGTTAGCACCTTGCTAGTTGTTGGTCTCTGTTCTCACCTACTGTGTTAATACCATATGTACATGACGGTTTCTCAGCACATTTGGCTGTAATCCAACACGGTTCTCGTGGTTCTCACCAAGGGCCTCCCCCTCAGCGTTCTTCTCATGTGTGTATCAGCAGCGAGACATAACTGGCAGTCAGTAATGAGTGCAAAATGAGAAGGCAACACCGATGGTTATAAAAACATTTTTCTGACAAGAGCCCTTTAAAACACACACATACCACATTTGCTTTGTTCTTCCAACACTCACTCCGCACACAATCCGTATCAATCATACACACTCGCACACTCTGAAATAAATTTGCAGTTGTTGCCATTATGTCCTCGTTTTATGCAGTGATATCATTTTTACTGCCATCCATTAATGGCCGCTGGCCGAGGTTTATTCCTCAACGGGGTTCCAGTACAGGATTATATGATGTTAGGTCTAGATGTCACACTGCACAGCAGGCTGGAGATGAGATTATTAAAAGGCCAAATGAACTGGAGGAGGATTTACCTTATGCCCAGCTTCCAGTAGACAACATCAGCTGCTGCTGTCGTGTCCCTTTAATTTCAAGCATTTCCCCCACAGTACAGTGTATGTTAGTGATATGAGTGCAGGTATGTATTTACACTCAAAGGCGTTTTGACCTGAGAATGCTCTGTCAGGTCATTTGGTCAGGGGCCCAATGCTTTTCCTATTACTGAAGTAGAAAGGATTTTTATTCTTAACAAGGAGTTGTGCCTCGTTAAGAATAGAGACAATGCATTTTGTGTTCAGCGAAACACTTTGTAGATACTTGATATGGTGTTACACAGCATGTTTTTTCCTTCCCTAAAAAACCTTGATTTCTCCCTACAATGAACTTATGACCTTTCAACCTCTTCCCTCCATCCAGATCCCAAGAATTATCAACCTCAAGCCCAACCGAGGGCCGGTATCTGGAGGAACCATTGTCAACATCACTGGCAGCCACCTTGATGCGGGAAGCAATGTGTCAATCATGTTTAAGGACCAGCCATGTACTTATCTGAGGTCAGTGGGGAGCAAGCCAAGACTGATCCTGCCAGTCACACTTAAACAGTCAATTAAAGCTCAGTAAAAGCCAGTGTTAGTCAAACTACGGGGAGTAAGCCCATCTGACAGCTCTCAGATTGTTCCTAGATTGTTTTTTATGCCTCTGCGCCAGTGGCAGCTGTAGTCGGAAACATTATGTTCTTGGGAGATCTCAGGCTCACTTGGACTCAAGGCTGAACTGATTAGATTCTGGTGTTCAAAGGTCAATGTGACTGTGTCCCAATAAAACTTGTGCTAGGCCTTAACTTGAGAATTCTTACACTAATTATGATAAAATTTTGAACAAATTGGGTAATAGAATAAATGATGATGTTTTTTTATCTAACAGGTTAAAGGTCAACTTCATTGCGAAATTATAATGTTCAGCAAAAACAATCTTCTGGTCATTATTCAACATCATGACTCAGGAAACAGAAGGGGGAGACTGTGATCGTATTTCACATTTGGTCAGATTCTGAATTGGTGACACAAATCTTGGGTTTTCACCATGAAACTGTGCTGTTTGTGTAGATGTTCAGACTTTGTCGCTTCTTTGCAGCAACGTCCATATCTGAGGCACTGTAGTCCACCAGAAGCTCATTTGTTTTGCCGATATTGAGCTTCGGATGATTGTGCCACGTGACAAAGCTTCCTGTCACTTCTTTCTAATCCCCCATAAAAACTGTAGCTATTTTTAGCGGGTTTCGCACTAAATCATTCACAGAAATCAGACAGACATGGATATACACCACAAGTTGACAGGTTTGGAGAGGTATACATCAGCAAGGAAGCAATTTTAGTCTATGATGCTACAAGATTTTCCTCATAAAACTTCCGTGCCTTTGCTTCAGTGCTTTATATATAGAAATGGCACTGTAATTGGTGCTGAAATGTTACATCTAGCACCTTTAAGTATCTTGGGAGTAAAAAATAGGGTAAGGATAAAGGAATGGTCTCCATTTTCCCATTAGTAAGCTTTATATATTATTTAGTTTTGTGGAATTCCTTGCTAATTAAAAATAATTTCTGAATTAATTGGAAATTTTATTTTCTAAGAATATGAACTCTTGCAAAAAGAAAGAAGCCACCAATTAACACTGATCAATACACAATTCCATGTTCAGTCAATAAACTATCCATGTCCACTTAAGAAATCACTCAACTGTTCAAATATTAAACTAATATGGGTTTTTAAATCATTTACTGATCTGCACCAAAAGTGATAAACAGCCAAAAAAATCATTCCTGACTGGCTCTACATGTAATGAACTGTTGGATGAAAATTTGTATTAGGTGCCTTCAACATCTGTAACTAACTAATATAACTAGTTTTAATCTTCCTGTCATCACTTTAGGAGGGGAGGCCAGTGGCTCACATGCAGAACGCATGCTTCCCTGCATGGCTATGGAAATGTGTCCGTGTCTGTGAGCATAGACAAGGCTCATCTGCAGAAAGATCTGCGGTTTGAGTACGTGGAAGATCCCACCATCACCAAGATAGAGCCTGAGTGGAGCATTTACAGGTACGACACACAAGGAGGACACTTTTCAGTCTGTCAGTTTACTCTATGTGGATAAGGAACTTCCTAACAAAGCAGAAAAAAGGTTAAATTAACTGTATGAATGACAGAAATCGAGTTTTAAGTATCTACAACCGAATAATATGAAATCTACAGCAGCATAATTTTGCACCTGCAGCCTGAGCTAATATCAGAGCAGTATCCCAGAGAGTAATTTATCTAACCATCTGTCAAAACAATCTGAACCATGGTTTAACTTTGTAGTCAATCATGTCTCCTTCTCTCACAGTGGACACACCTCAGTGACAGTGACAGGAACTAACCTGGACATCATTCAGACCCCACTCATCAGAGCCAAGTATAATGGCCATGAGACGCTCAATGTGAGTTTTGTATTATACTATATTTGTGTGTGTTTATCTGTGTGTCTGTGTTGATTTAATATACTATATTTATTTGAGATCCTGTGCGTCAGATGTTAAGTAAATGTAGTGACTGAATAAAACTAACACATACAGACAAATGGTAAATGACATCTTAAGCACCACCGATGTTTCTAAGTCCATACCTTCTCTTGTCAGCTACAAGTCTCAAAGGAAGTCAGTTAAAGTTAATGTCGGAGTAATTTTTTTTTTTCCAGAGCATGACTAAATGCCTCAGTGCCACTTTTAGGTAAATGGGTCAAAGAAAAAACTTGAAAATTAGCAGGTTGCGATTGAATAAAAAGTGAATGATGTCATTCTTCTGCACACCTCTGTAACAATAGAGAAGTTTAGACACCAAACTAAGATCCTCAGAGAATGGCTCTTATCAAATTCCTCTACCCTCTATTTAACCTTGTACCCAGGGGAGGATAGATAAAGCCATACAAGGGTGTCTGTGATCTGATTGAAAGAGGAGGGAGTAACAAAAGGTGGTAATGCTATCTTCATGGTCCGTTTGAGCATGACTTTGCGCCGCGTTTAACATCTGTGCTCGCATATAATGGTGCAGGGCGTCGTGTCCCAAGATAATGTACAGGCAGTTTGTAACTTTAACAAACATAAATTAAATTCGCTGACGGATAATTTGCCCTCATGTCTCACTCCCTCGGCTCAGTTTTTCACTGAATGAGAGGTGAGAGCAACATTTGTGTGCAGAGTCATTAGATTTTTAGCTGCCCTCCTGCAGCACTGAAGAGCACATGTCAATGATGTCCCGAGGACCTTGCAGGATTTGTCAAGTTTGATTTCAAGGAGCCAATTAGAGTGACAGGAGATAGTTTGAACGGCGGCATGGCAGAGGTTACCGTGGCAGCGCGAAATGTCTGTGAATGAGACGTAAATGTCTGTGAATGAGGCCTGTGCTGGTGGTTGATTTGTCAATGCCCTGACAGACAGAGAAGAATCGAGATGTTAGAGGGATATTAAAGGGCGTGTGGCACGACAATGACAGATCGGACAATCCGTAGTTGCTTTCAAAACTGCCTTAGGGATTTGAATAAAGAAAAAATGAAGAGGAGGAATTAAAATCTGATTAATACTAAATGAAAAACCTGTGCAAAGACAAAAGTGAAACACAAAACAATAGTGAGACACAGAAAAACAAGATGTAAGAGACGCTGTAATTGAGCTGTAAAGTGGTATAGCAAAAGATGAGTGACAGAATAAGAATGTGTCAAAGAGAGAAGAAAAGATCACAGAGAGGAATAACGGGACAGGGAATAAAGAAGTGATGAGAGGGTGGGGGTGTCTTTCTGGAGGGTAATGAAGGAAGGGTAAGACCTAGTTATCACTCCTGACTCTTCACACATCAAAGCCTGATTGTGGCGAGACCGCACACGCTCTCCTGCTACACCTCATTTGGTGGCTTTTCTTTGAGGAAAATTCTCCATCAGGTTTTTCTCTCTGCACTTTCTGAAATGGCGGAGCTTCCAGTTTGAATCCAGTCCCCAGGGGGGCTTAGTGAAATGTAAACCTGTTACATTAAAGATTCGCACCAACTGTTAATGGGATGTCTTGGCACATACAGAGGAAGGTTTGGTGCATGTTCCTTGTGCCAGTATATCAGAGCTTTGGTTTCAAAGAGGCATGAGTATGAGGTATATTGAGATCCAGCAGTTAAACATTACATGAACAGCGTGGACTGATGGGCAGTTACAGTGTATTCAATAACATGGAAAAACCATAGCAATTGACAAAAATTAAGCTACAATTTCCTGCATGCTTGTTTTGCCAGCTGTGCCAGGTGCTCAGCCCCACATCCATGCTGTGCCAGGCTCCAGAGCTGCCCATCAGTCTGGCCAGGCAGCAAGAGGTTCCTGAAAGACCCGATGAGTTTGGCTTTAAGCTGGATGATGTGCAGGCTCTGATGGCCCTCAACCACACCAACTTCATCTACTACCCCAATCCTGAATTTGAACCGCTCAGTGTGTCTGGTGTGCTGGAGCTTAAACCCGGATCACCCATCATACTGAAGGTAGGAGGACAGATATTACAAACACTTATCTTATAATCAGCATCCATTGATTTTAAGTTACTGCCTCAAGTGTAATTGTACTATACACTCCATGGTGAGATAAGCTTTGTTTGCATGTGGCATAAGTCTGTTCTCATCATTTTCATTTAAAACCAGCAAGTCATTAGATTTTGTTTAACATATGAACACATTGAAGTTTTCTTTAATATTTTAATATTGATTTCAATCTTAGCAGACAACTCTGTTTGACATCCTTTGTTTTAAAAATTGTATGTAAGAGTATCAGAGGCAAATCAATTGTTAGTTCAGTCTTAAATTGACAAAACACAGATAGTTCCGCGTCTGCCTATAGTGATTATAGATACATCCATTTTACTGAACATGATGCTGACCATCACTAAAAGCAAACTTAAGTTGTTTTGCAGTATGATTGTAATGGACATAAATGTGTTGCTTGACTTAACTCTTGTAACTCTTCTCCTGCAGGGGCGGAACTTCCTTCCACCGACCAATAGTGGGAACGGAAAGCTGAACTACACAGTTCTGATTGGCGAGAAGCCCTGCATGTTAACTGTGTCAGAGACTCAGCTGCTCTGTGAGTCTCCCAACCTGACGGGTCGACACAAGGTCCTGGTGAGTGACACAGCACATGCTAAAAGAGACAAGAGAGAGGCACAAACACACACAGGACAGATAGGCAGTCTATGGTGGAAAAAGACAGACAAACAGACCTACATATCAGCTGACAGTCTGACAGACAGATGGACAGTCCTCGTGTTGCTTTCCATCCATCTTCTTGTCCACCTCGAGACAGACTACTTCTCTAATCCAATCAGCTGTGTGGTTCCTGTTGTTGCCCACAAGCAGACAAAAGACAAACAAATAAGCCTTCAATAAGAAGGATTAGGGCCCCGGCAAACTCAATAAAGATTCCATTTGTGGTGTAAGAGGGACCACTTTGAGCAAAGCGTTTCCTGATGTTACCACCTGAACCCAGCGTCATAGACAGAGATGGACACATTACTGTAAAACTGTTGATGGACGCTCAAATAAACAGCACTGTGTGCGCATGTAAATCGCAAATCGATACGTCTGTCTGTCTGTCAGAGCTTTGATTTTTGAATTTAAAAACAGAGAAATGCTTTGTAGACCTAAAAGAGTTTCTAAAACTATTGTCATTAGTCAAAGATATTTGTTTTGCCTTGAAGAACACTGTACTTCTGAGTACCATACACTGTACCACTGAATTGAGTTGCTGCTCATTTCTCCTTTTCTAAAGGTCACATTATTGTGCCTTTTCCAAGTAATTATTGCTAAGTGATATTTGAGTGTAGCTCTTCATCTCGTAACAGCCCTGGTATATAGAATAAATTGCCTCATGTTTTAAATATCCTCACAGGATGCTGATATACATCCCCTCCCTGTGAATACCGTGTAAGCATAATGTGTTAACATACATGCAGTAACTCTGATCTGCCTCTGTCACCAGGCACGTGTGGGTGGAATAGAGTTTTCTCCAGGCGTGGTCCACATCACGTCGGACAGCCCACTCAGCAGCACAGCAATCATTGGGATCGCTGCAGCTGGTGGCCTCCTCATCCTCTTCATCGTGGTGGTGCTCATTGCCTACAAGCGCAAGTCTCGTGAGAGCGACCTGACCTTGAAGAGGCTGCAGATGCAGATGGACAACCTTGAGTCACGTGTGGCTCTGGAGTGCAAAGAGGGTAAGAGGATGATGCTGCTGTGAAGTGGGTTACACGGATTTCGAGTCCCTTCTTAATTTATTTCTGTCTAAGGAGGCACACTTAAGAACAAAATGTCAACTTTTGCTGTGTTTATCTTGTGATTTGATTTCTCTATTAACAACTCTGTCAGAAATACTTAAAGTTGACTGTGGAATTAATTTGTTGGGAGAAACTTATCAGATATGTGGTGCCAAGTGATAATCGCAAAGTGACTTGCAGCTGGTGAGAGTCACCTTAAAGACTCTATCATGAGCTACTTGTTTTGCTGCGGATTAAATAACTGCTTTATGTATTTTGGTTCATCCTCAGCTTTTGCAGAGCTCCAGACGGACATCCATGAGCTGACCAGTGATCTGGATGGAGCAGGAATCCCCTTCTTGGACTATAGGACCTACACCATGAGGGTCCTCTTCCCAGGCATTGAGGAACATCCTGTACTCAGAGATCTGGAGGTAAGATAATTTGTTCTGCTGACATTTAAAATGTATTTTGTATGGAGTGTGCACACTTTGAGTCAGTGTTTGCTTTAATTAAGGAACACTGTGTATTTGGCTGTAACAGTCTGGTAAAATAACTCGATGCTGTTTGGATTCTGTGAGTGTGGGACTGTGGAGCTTTTTAGTGGTGACACAAGGAAAATACAGTTGCATTGATCAGCTGTTCTTAAGATTTTTTGAGAAGGCGTTGATTCCAATTTCTTACCCATTCACAGTCTTCACACCAGCTGAATACTTCCAATAACACAAGTGTGTATACCTGTTCTTCACTCTATCCAATAACATTCGCAATGCAATTAGCCGTATTTGAAAAGCGAACAAAATGAGCAAACAAATTAACAATGTGGTGGGTCACACTAGGTGAAATTGACGCCGACGTTGTTCGTGTCGTCGTCTGGTAAACAAAAGCCTTTTGACGGCCGACAACAACACTTTTTTCAAAAACAAACAAGGCAGCCCTCAAAATCAGGAGCGCGCTGTGATTAATAACTCAAACGATATGAGACACTGCGCCGTTTTCTCTCTCCACCTCAAAAACAAATTAAAAGCCAATCAGAGGGAGGAAAGCGTACGGAAAAAGATCAAGTCATTCATCCCCGGTGGTGACATTGATAGACAGCCATAATTGAGCAGGTCGTCTTGTTCCATTAAGAGAATGATGGACCCCCATTTTACTGCCCTCAGGGATGGCCACTCTATCCCTGATGAGAATTTCCCAGTAATAAGCAATATTAATTATTTTTTAATTGGTATAAATTTCGAACTGTATGAGGAGTATAATGTGCATAAGAGTCTAATGAAAAAAGCAGCAGGCTTGTCGTAGACCGTTAATGGCTGCTTAATTGTTATTGATGTGTCAGAGAATTTAAAGTTAAGTTTTTGACTGCAAGCTGTAAATAGCGACTGTAGAAATACCACAGGTGATTGAAAGTCTGTCAGGGTTTACTGAAAAAAATGGGAAGTTTGCTCAGTACTAAAATGTTTGAAAACATTTCTGGCACTCAGTTAAAAAGAGAATATATAGAGAGAAAGATATCAAAATATAGTCTGGCGTGTGTCAGCTCAATTAAGTCTGCTTCTAGACATTTTATTTGTTCCTTGTAACTATTACGGTTTATTCTCAGCAGTCAAAATCACTTCCTTTCTCTCTATTTTCCCAACAATTTCACTTTACACCTGAATCCTATTTTGCTGCATTTTCCTGTCATCATTTTTCTCATTTGCCTCTTGATTTTTACGGAAACAACTCCGCAGCTGTCTTCTTTACAGCTCCACCTGCCAAATTCAGATATTACAGTGTTCCCATGGAGATATTACTGTGTTCATGCAATGTCTTGACATGTTAAAAAAACGTGTTATGGTACCATGCAGTGTATCTTATTTGGATAGATTCAAAAAAGCAGGAGACATTCAGACACTCACACATATCAAAGTTTTCCCAGATTTCCATGTGAGCCCTTATTTATAGGCTTGTTCATATTACACATGCACAAAAAAAAAGGTTAATGCTAATACACCCCTTGCACATATGAACACTGTACACATCCTGTCAGGCAGTATGAAATTGGACTTGTAACTTAACAATAGCTCCCAGCAGATTAAAGGGAGTTCCTCCAGGAAAGGTAAAAAGACTGAGCATATGCTGGTTGACAGCTGCATTGGGCACGAAGAGATGCTGTCTTACCACGAGTGCTCTTGACAGATTAAAAAAAAAAAGGTAATCTCAGAAGGTACTGTTTATGACAAAAAAAAAGAGAAAAGAAGCATGTGCGGTAAGTGACTGGTATAAATGGTGCAGGGACAATCTGGGCTCAGACGAGGGGAATTCACATCACTGCACTCACTCTCTACTCGCATTAGTGAGGAACACAGCGCCATCAAAGTAATAAACATTCCCTCAAGAGGCTCAGTGTTTTCCTGCCTTTATTCTCAACCTTCAGACTAAACGTAACAAAAGCTGGAAGATGTTGAATTCCTCATTTCCCCGGATTCTTTTTCTTCTTTGCATTTTTTCGCTCTCTGCTTCCCATCTTTATTTATAAAGGTGGATGCTCTAAAGGTGCAATATGAAACATTGTAGCACCAATTACACTACAGTGCCTGAAAACTCTAATGACTTTGTTAAAGTTTTTCCATAAAAAGTGCTCCAATTCACTGTAAATCATTTGATCTGTCTCAAGCAAGACCTTATCTAAGGCAGAGAGGCAATATCACATTTAAATGAAATGATCAAGTGAGCATCTCTCTCGTTTCCTCAGGTGCCAGGCTACCGCCAGGAGCAAGTGGAGAAGGGGCTGAAGCTCTTTGGCCAGCTCATTAACAACAAGGTCTACCTGCTGTGTTTTATTCGCACTCTCGAGGCCCAGCGTGGTTTCTCCATGAGGGACCGTGGCAACGTGGCCTCACTTATTATGACAGTGCTTCAGAGCAAGCTGGAGTACGCCACAGATGTCCTGAAGCACCTGCTGTCCGACCTCATTGACCGCAACCTCGAGAGCAAGAACCATCCCAAGCTACTGCTCCGCAGGTGAGAAGCAGGCACTAAAATCAACCACAGTGTTTTACTTTACACATATCACTGTCCAACACACGTCTAACAAGTGGCCAGAGTTACTCAGGTGGAGGTAATCTTTTTTTGATTTAGTCACTTTGATGCATACTTTCAACCAAAATGGAGCCATCAAACCTATATTCTCTCCTCCTTTTCTCCTTTAATAAACACTCAAAGGTCCTAGGAAAAATGTTTAAACATTAAACAAATGTACAGCATTCAGCTTCTCTAAGCTTTGGGTTATATTGTGCTTGGTTAGGAATAACGATAAAGGTTTGTGCAGCTTAATGTTTACCTGATGTGTGTTAGTGTTTCCTCTTTGACACATGTTTGGATTAACTGTTGTGACCTTGAATTTTCTGCCTTTCTCTCTGAGACAGCAGAGTGCATTGTCATGCACATCATTAGCAAAAATAATTATGATTAATTAGCAGAGAATCCAATTTCAAACAGCTCAAGAGGAAAAATAATAGTTCTTTATGAAAAAAAGGGACAAAGTGAGACTATAAAAGCTTGCACTCCAGCACAATCACAATCCTTCCTCAGATTTCCAGTCGAAGTCTTAATGGCATGCACTTGAACACAGCACTGTCTGTGATTATGCTTCCTGCCTGCGGTGTTTGGTAAATGTGATGATTATGGTTACTTGAGTGAAGCAACTTCCTCACAGCTGTTGTGTATGTGTGTCGTATGTGCATGCGTGTTTATACATAAATGCACATGGGATTGTATGTTGTTTTGCTGGGGGGGGTTGTCAGTCAAGCCTTGACACTCCCTGATGATTTGACAGGCATGTTGCACATTCATTTGTCCATCTAATTCCAATTATTGTTCTAATTCTCAGTCTCCCTCTGGCTAAAACCTCGTCTCTGCCAGTAATGGCACACGCATGTATGACAAGCATGTATTCATCTTACCACATCTAAGGATGTGGACCATTATTCCCCCCAGCCAGTTAACATTGCCACACTTTCTGGTTGGTGCCAGAAACTTTAGTTGATTAAACTTTTTAATATGTTCTCAACGCATATATTTATACTACAGGATCATGTTCAGTGTTCATAATGCATGGTGCAGATCCACACATTTCAGTGGCATTTACAATGCAATTTGGTTGCTGAGGATCATGATGAACAATTGCTTTTTTTAACAATTTTGACTAGTCAACTAGTCTAAGTTTAGACTTGTGGTTAAATGTCAGGAAAATGAGTCGTCACTGGGCATATTCACCTTATGAAATCCTGTTCAGACTTTACTTGGTTATGCAGAGAAAGATTAATGCTGTCTGGGAAGGAGGCATGATTAATTGCAGCCAGAAGCTCACTGAGCACGGCGCATCCACTAAACAATGAAGTTAACTGCTGATCCTGGCAGCAGATACAACAAAAGAGATGGCGTGTACATCAGAGACGGAGAGAGATAGTCAAGGACAATGGAGACACTTAAGAGATGTGTCACCAAGTGAGGAGAGCTGACTACTGAGGCATGGAGGCGAGTAGTAAGATCAGCTCTTTGATCACTTCGTTTACATGTCACCAGCACCTTGTTTCTGCTGTACCCAGGTGTCATGGAGAGGGATTGCAACGACTAACCAACAACCGTTCTACAAGCACAGTCAAAATACAACTCACTGTCTTGTCTGTGTATCACATTCTGTTGCCACACTCTTCTCCTCCTTGTCATCACGAGAGACAAGAGAGAGGGAGAAGGGAAACCTGGGGGAAATGCCAGTACGCCATTCGGCCAGTACTGGAGTGAGACTACATGTTCACAACAAATCCACTTGTGGTTTGATTGCCCTTTTATCGAACACACAGTAGCAATGTGTGCTGATCAGACTGTCTTAATCTCACTCTTCCTCCTCGGATGCGCTTATTAGTCCTTCAACGTCCCAGCATGCATTTCAGATGTGATGAGGCAGTGTGAGCAGGCTACGCCACCCCATAGTGTGGGCTGACTGGCATGTCCTTGCATAGCAGCTGAAAATATACCAGATACACAGGCATAAGCCTGTGGAGATGAAGCCTAATATTGTCTAGGAAAGATAGCACCCCTCCCTCTTCCTCTCTCTCTCTCTCTCTCTCTCTCTCTCTCTTTCTCTCGAGTTTGTTCTATCTTTCTTTCTTTCACCATGTTTGCTCATTTTAAGTGTTATTTTCTCTCACTATATTCCTCTGTCCGCTCACTTTCCACTGCTCTCTCCTCCATTCGTCTTCAGTTCTGATGCTTGTGTCGCACTGTCACCATTTTTATCTCTTTCTTCCTCTCTTATACTCGCTCCCTCGATCTATATTCCCTGCTCTTCCTCCCCTCCCCTCCTCTCCCCCCTCCCCTGTTTTCTTGATTGCTAAATCAATGCTTAAAGTGCGTGAGCAGAGTGTCTCTGGCACAGCATCTGAGCATGGCTACCCACTGCCTCCTCTTCCAAGAAATCTGTGTGCATGCGTGCGTGTGTGTGCGTGTGTGTGTGTGTGTGTATGTGTGTATGTGTCTTTTTTCCTCCCTCTCCACACACAAACACACATCCTTCCATCTGTCCCATCTCAACCTGTGCTGAAGCACAACCACCAGGCAAGCTAACTAACGAGAGCCTTCCACAACCATCTGTCGCATTCCTTGCTGCATTCTCCTCCTTTAACTCCTCTCTTCCCTCCTTTGCTCCTTCTCTCACTCATCTCCCCCCCTCCCTCAGCACCATCCCTCTCCCATCATGCAGAGTTAAACAGCCTGTCCATAGCCTTAAGTTGAGTTTGGCTGTAGTTGATGCGTCAAAATAGCACTTTTAATATTGGTCAAGGCCCAATATGTTCTCAGGTTGATCACAACCTTGCTTTGGCTCCAACAAGGACACACAATCATCAGACAGGGTTGAAGCCCCCCTTGTTTAACTGCAGGAATATTCTCTGTTTAAGAGACATTTGTGTGAATTTGTGTGAGAAATCGACAGAATACATCTACGCAGCTAGCTAGCTAGCTGACCACTCTTCCTCACAGGAGCCATAGCAGGAAATAGAAAGTTTTGACCTCAAGTTGTGCTGTTTTAACATGTGACTGAGGCCAAAGGAAGAAACTCGGCTGCAATTACATGTGTGGTTGACACATCAGATCCTTTTTTATGAGGGGTAGAAGTAATCTTGAGAATAACTCTCTCTTTTAATCCCTGTTTTTCATTTTTTAAGTGATAATTATGATGGGCCTTAAAGACGCAATTAAGTGGCTCTTTAATTACTTAATATAGTATGTAGTGTCATAATGATCAGTCAATTAAAAAGGCTGTTTTTTTAATCCTTTTGGTGATGACTGTCTAGACAGTATGACTAAACACTCAAGGTCCTGCTATTTTTAAGTGTGAGAAAATGTTAAAAGAAGTATTAGAAGTTGCTACATATTTTTTTGAAATAGCTTTTTAAAATTATTTTTAATACTTTACAAGTAATCCTCAAGGCCTATTCATTGCAAGTAAACGTGCAGTGAGTATTTATTTTACTGACTCGTGTATATAGACAGTTAGAGATTACGCTTGTATTGTATATATTGTAATTATTGTGTGGTTTCATTTTATTTTAGTGCCATGTTGTACAATATAAGACAGGTCATGAAATGGTGGATAATTCTAAAGTATGAACCAAAGAAATATCAATAAAGGAGAGAAACTATTTGATTTAATTTGATTAGCAGGAATGATTTTTTTCTTCATTTTTCTATATGTTAACTGGTTAGATTTTATGTTCACATCCACCATCGAAGATTTATAGTTCTCCAGGAAATAACAGTTTTCCAGAAAGCCTAAGAGCCCATTTCAAACACGTACACAAATGCATGTTACTGGCAGCTAACAAAATGTTAAGTGTGTGATAAAGCATAGATTTCCATCGACCTTACCTCAGTAATCAGGGGGAACTAAGCACTGCCAGGTCCCCTCTGCTCTAGATCATTCTCAACGCCCACTGCCCCTCTGACTGGCTGCCAAGTCGGCAGCTCTGACCATGCCAACATGCCACGGCACATTTCATTGCATTATCTCAAACATAGGATGTGCTGGTTTTTTTTTTAGTTGTAGCTGACTAAACCAGAGAAGATGGTTTTAAAGTTGTAATACCAAAACACTCACACTAGATCCTAAAGCAGCTCCGTCACAGTGCCGTTTTTATCCTCGTTCCCCATAGACTGTGCTGTGATTGAGACTGAACATAAGCAAACCGGTGTGGTCGTGCCAAGACTTCTTATTACTGTAGGGCTGGCACCCGCGGCCAGAAGCATGCACACACACACACACTCACACGCATACAACAAACACTAGCAGGCACACATGGTTGTTTTTGAATACACGCAGTGGGATTAATTTGTGCCTTTTGCACGCTTGCCTTAAAACAGCCGCACACTTGTCCACTTGCACAGGCACAGAAAAACACACTATCTGCTGGAACTGACTAAGGAAAAGGACGTTTAAAAAGAAGAAAAGACTCAGCCAAGCCATTTCTTCTCCTCCTTTTCTTCATTTCCCCTTTTCACTGCTCGCTCCCTCCTTCCTTTCCTGTGCACCTCCTCCTTTCTCCATGCTCCTTTCATCCCTTTGATAGATGGGCTACATTTGTGGAAATGGAGAGGATTTGGAAGTGTGTATGATTACAGGATCCAGAGTGGGCACAGCCAGAGGGAGAGGGGAAGACAGCAAGGACACATGAAAGAAAAGATGAAAAGTGACCTTGTTGACCCTTGGATCTGTGGACAGAGGAAGGGCGGGAGGGGCGGCAAAATGAAAGTGCGGGCACAGCGAGAGGCAGGAAGTTAATCCCTCCCAGGTGTTGTGCCAGCGTTGGTGGGGGGGAGGGGGGTGCCAGGACAGCCCACTGGCACAGCCGACATCATGTCCCCCCTCACGCCTCAGTGTGGGGCCCCTTAAAGACACTGTGTGAATGATGAAAGGTGGGAGGGCTGCAGGTGGCAGCCGAAACGCTGGGCAAAACCTACACACACCACACACACCACACACACACACACACAGATACAATGGACCCTAATCCTAAAATATTGATGCCTATGGTAGTTGCTCATTGAAACCGGAGGAGAAGGGTGTGTGTTTGACGTGTTCTGACAGATTACCCACACACCCCTGCTGCTGGTTAAGAAGGTTGTTGTCAAGGGATATCCGATCCTCGACTCTCCTCTTTCTCCCCATCGTCCCCACCACCGTTGTTATTACGTATGCATATTAGCCATTCACACGGGATCAATCACACTGTTGGCCCAGGTCAACACAGACACACACGACCCACACAAACACACACACACGCAGACACACACCATTTTGCCACACCAGTGGAGCATGGATGCCAGGCGGGGAAAGAAGGGGGATATGTATTCATTCACTTTCTATTGTGCGCAGATCGAGTGTTAGTCCAGTGAATAGGCAAGGGAGCGCTTGATAATGAGGCCAGTGTTATTACAGAGCCGCTCCAGCCCCTAACGACATCAATCCACTGGGATCAAATAAAGGCTTTTAATTGCTTTGCCTCATATTAAAGTCCCCGCCGCCGTAGACGAGATGCCCTTGGCGTGCCTGAGCATAAAAGCCATCCAAAAAGATTGTCTGAAAGGCCATCATACAGCATGTGCAAAGGCTCTCTCAATTCATGGCTTTGCAACTATATTTGTGTAACGAAAGCCTATTCATTAGCCGCAGTCATCATTTTTAGCAGAATATCTGATGATGGTGTTGAATATTTATGATGGTAATAAAAGCATGGGGATCATATGTTCATTATGTGCTTTGTGTCTTTCTGTCTGCAGGACTGAGTCTGTCGCAGAGAAAATGCTGACCAACTGGTTTACCTTCCTCCTCTACAAGTTTCTGAAGGTAACTTTTAAATATTTGTTTTCAACTTTACTGAATATTTTAAGCTCCACAGAAAAAAATACCGCAAGTACTTTTGGTTCTAGCAATAACCAAGTTTATAAAATCACTGTCACCTCACTACTGGCTTTATTAGTTTCTTCACCAATTGTTAAATTGTGTTTTTTTACTCTAAAGTTTGGATTCAAGTTGTGACAGTTAATTTGGCAGACTTCCATTAGTTTATTGAGGATGCAAAACACCCTCAAAATACTTAGACGTTTCCCTCTTCTGCAGTGGATTTTTCTTTCGCTCCGGACAAAATAAAACACTAACACCCACAAACATCTGGCTTTTGTTTTGAGCTGGAAAGAATACAATTGGCATTCATTTCTGGGTCAAATTACTCCTCAGTGGTATCAGGCGTTTATTGATTCCAGCTTTGAATGGCAGTGTTGAAAAAATGACACCTGGGTGGACATGCTAATTTATAGCTTTTTTCTGATGCAATGCAATGACAACATAAATGTATCAACAAAAGCTGTCATGGATGCAAAGCAGGCTTGTCACCTCAATCTGTAACTCTGTCGTCTCAGCCATAGTTTCCATCTGCCCGCAATCAAGCAGCACTTAAACATCATTCAGTTGGAGCTGAGTTTTAAAAAGACACTGAAGTAAATAACATAAAAAGTAACTGATTGTCACTGGCCTCAAGCTACTTTCTGCTCTTTTTACTGTCCCTGCTATTCTTTGCAGCCTTGATGCTGAACTGAACAACCAGCAAAAAAAAACCTAAATTGAATTAAAATTAAAATTGAAAAACAGGAGTGCCTAATCTTTTACTGGCAATTTCAAAAGGAGTCAACAAGTTTAATCTGTGTTTTAAAAACTGCATATAATCCTTCATTTTGCTATCAAGATGCGATTAAAATCCATTTTTTCTACCATAGAAATCTCTAAATTTCATCAAGGAATTATTTTTCCTTTTTTAGCTGGCATGTATGTTGAATTGAACCTTTTACTCCACGGGGCACCAATATTCACTCAAAGCTCAATTCCCTCTTTGTCTCCACCCATGAGTCCGAAAAATCCTGTTTTCCTCCTCCATCTCTTTCCTGCAGGTAGGAGGAGAATAAAAACAATGATAAATGGCCAATATCTTCTGTTTAATAAACAGCAGTGTTCTCAGGAGGGAAGAAGGGATTTTGGCTTCAGCAGTCTTTGGCATGGCATTTTTCACTGTTTATCCATCAAATCCTTCCTAAACTCTGCTTTCATTTTTCATTTTGATATTGGTTTCATATTGATATGTGGGACAATTTTCATTAATTTAGGGGAAAGACAGAGTTTTGGATATGATGCAGAAAATCTTACTCAGCAATGCAGAAAGCAGGGCAGTTTGGAAAACATTACAAAAAAGAGCAACCACAACACTTTTAAATATTGAGTTAAAAAGATATTTTCTTAGACATTATCAAACATTGCTGACAGTGAGCGCAGAAATATTCAAAGTTTTCTTTGTCCTTCAAAACTTCCCCTCTCTCTCCAAATCTCTTTGCAGGAGTGTGCAGGCGAACCTCTCTTCTCCCTCTTCTGTGCCATCAAGCAGCAGATGGAGAAAGGCCCCATTGACTCCATCACAGGAGAGGCTCGCTACTCGCTCAGTGAGGACAAGCTCATCAGACAACAGATTGACTACAAGACGCTGGTAAGGGGTTCACCTGCCCAGGGGTCCAAGGGCTAAAAGGGGACACTTAATATGCTTTCAGGGACATGAGGAGAGAAAAAGGGGGTGGTTATGGGTTGTCGGTCATGAGATGAGCAACGGGACATAAAGTTGTCGTTGTCACGCTTGACATGCAGAGGGCACAGGAGTGGCGACCTCACTTCCTGTTGAGACTGGAGCTGTCAAGGAAAAGAGCAGGGCTTCGGGATGAGGAAGGAAATAGATTATGCATGTGTGTGTGTGTGTGTGTTTGCACAAGTAGAAAGAGGCTGGAGCACTCTCCTTCTGGAACCTCTCATTTATCCCCCCAAGTCTGTCTGTTGTCGTCCTCGCTCTCTCGTTTCCGCTGTGACGTGTTTGTTTCAGCAGAGGAAACTCAGACACCGTCTAGACCATCTATTTCTCTTTTCTCGTGACACTTTAGTTTGTAGCCTTCACACTGGGAGTGCAAATGTTCACGTCTGAAAAAAAAACGTCATGGGAATTTTGTTTCAGATTGGACTTTTACAACTTAATCACCAAAACTGTGCTCACTACCTCATTCTTCACAACGTAGATTCGTGTGCGAACTACACTTAAAGGTGCAAATATTTAAAGGGAAGCTTGGATTTTATGCGCACTGTAGACATACACAAATACACAAAGCAGATATCACATGTACTCCAAAGTATAATCTGCATTTGTTTTAATCTTGTAATTTGGATATTTTTATCCAACACCCCTAGGTAGCACTGAAAGAACTGATGAATATCCCAATAACATTATAATTAGCTGGTTTACCGAACATCAATTTGGGTACCACGTTGTTGTTTCTCTTCAAGCTCGGAGGAAAGAGCATCTTACAGGGTGAATGATCTTTTTTTTCCCCGCAATTCTCTCAGACCCTTTGGGGCGCACAAAATTATTGCAGTTTCACCGAGCCCCAATCCACAGTGCAATCAACACAACTAATATAAAACACACAAACCTCCTTTGTGTCAGGATTATTCTTTGCACTAATCAACCTCAAAAGATGCTTTCATTTTTCTGGATTAAATGCTGCAATTGCAAATATTGCAAGAATCTATTTTTCTATAACTAGAAAAATGTGTACTCTAACAAATGCTGTCTTTTATATTAAGTACAGAGTTTGGGTAACTGTTCTGGTAGTTTGCTGCCAGCCCCCCTCACAGTGGAAGTCATCTGTGTATTTGTGCTGCAGGTGGTGAACTGCATCCATCCAGAGAATGAAAAGAGCCCAGAGATCCAGGTGAAGGTGCTGAACTGTGACACCATCAGCCAGGTGAAGGAGAAGATCCTGGATGCCATCTACAAGAACGTCCCGCACTCCCACCGCCTAAAAGCCTCCGACATGGACCTGGGTACGAAATTTCTATATATGTGACGTGGAAAAGCAGGCAGACAGTTGTTGTTGTTTTTTTTACATTTATTGAATCCTACATTTCGGGGTTGTAGTTGATGAGAGGTCTTGCTCCTGCACATCTCCACAGTCACCTTACAGCTTTCTAAAAACCTTTCTATCCATGCCCTGTTTTCCATCCATGTGCCTGGAGAAAAGCATGTTGAACTTAAAAAAAACCCATTGATTTTTACAAAGGCTCTCCCATCCCTCCCAGCCCCTCTTAAAAAGTACAAGTCTCCTCAGATAAAGAGAAGAAGCTTTCTTTTCAACCTCAGGAGACTTGACTTCCTGGCTCTCAGAGTCAGATGTCTGAGATTGCTCTCTCCCCTCCTCAAACTTCCCATCGATTTACTTTTTTTTGTCGACTAGTGTCTGAGTCACATGATTGATCAGCTAATCAATTGAGACACTCGGTGATATCTTTTCTACAAAAACAGTTTCCTGGTGTTTTTCCTTTTTTTCTTCCGTCCTTCCTTTTCCCTGAGTGTTTTTACTCTATTTCTTGAGTACCTCACATGTAACTACCTCTGGTCTAATATATTTGTAAATTACCTTAAGAGCCCTCGGATACGAGACGGAGCATCTCTGCAAGTCATCCAGTGATCATGCACACAAACAAGCATGCTTGTGAGCATCAAAACATTATTCACGATTGTTTGTTGCCTGATACCCACAGGCCGTCTCTGCACCATGCTCTGTGCTTTTTATGGTTTAATATTGCCAGATGGATTTTCTGAGCCCCTGTTGTGTGTTCGTAATAGCATATTTATAACCAACCCTGGATCTAAGATGGGCTGAGTGCATACCATGGGGAATCTGCCTGTGTGATAGCTAAGTGAAGAGATTGGTTTAGCCTTTTGTCGACATTCCTGGATAAAATTGTTTTATGCCCCCCTTTGGGCAGGATGTGTTGTTCTATTATTGTTTTATCACGAAGGGGAATTGGCAATTGTGAGAGGTAGCTGGCCACTTGTTTTGTGTGTCAGCGATTGTCAGTAAGAATATGAGAGACAACAAGAGGAAATGCAAGCTCACAAGAGAACATAGGTAATTAAATATTTCTTCAGTGCTTTATTTGCAGAACATGTTTGATATGCAGCACAGATTAAAGAGATATCTTTTGTGTCTGTAAACGGACAAACAGTACAACCTTTTATCCCTGTAGTTTTTATTTATTTGTGAGTTATGCTTCAGCAATTAGCATATTTATGCCGATAATGATGCTTAAGAGGAAAAAGGTCTTCTGTTTGGTTGTTAGGTTGTTTTGAAGTGTTTCAATATGCTCTGTATATACAGTTAATATCAATGATCTCATGATCTCTGACACACACATATACACAGACAGATAGCAATGGCTGATAAGGATAATGGGATTGTGGCAGCCTTGTCCCAAGACAGATTGGCCAGGAGCGTTGTTATTCCAGATATTGTTTTTTACTTCCCCTCCGCTGCAACCTACAGTTCCCCACCGGCTTTCAGAGAAAATGAGGCCTGAGAACAAAGAAGCTAGGCCCTGTTCGTGAGTGTGTTTCGTTGTGTCCCATGTTACTGGTCACAAATGTGTGTCCTGCATCTCAGTGGAGAACAGCAGTCACCTTCAGCCTCTCTCCTCACCCTCAGCTTCTAAACACTCCCCAAAGCCCTTATCTCTTTGGCTGTGTGTGAGTTTGAAAAAAGCGAGTGCATACACTCTGTTACTGCTGAGCGACCACTGGATATGGGAATCGCAGTAATCTCAGTTTGTTTTGGTTTCACGCCAAGTTTATTCTTTTATTTATTCCTTTCTGCCTTCCTTTTTTTTCCCTCATTCCTTTATTTGTTTACTGAGCCTCGACTGGAGACGGGCGCTCATTTGCATCTTTATGGAAAGATGTACTGTATAGACAAAAACAACAGGAGAATCTTTATTTCTTGCAGATTTTTCAGATGCGAACACTATTCTGGTCGATCCTCCAAAGACAGGCCTCATCATGCACCGTAGTGATTGCTGCTTTGTTTTCTTGTTTGTGATCAGAATGGGAGATGACAGTGGCCGATGCAAGTGGGAAGCACAGCAAGGAGGCACAGGCAGAAAAATGCATTCAAAAAGCCCATGATGTCTGCAAAAGAGAAAAGAGGAATCATCTGCCTGTTTGTTTTCGAGATGACTTTCCCTTTCACTTATGATAATGTTACTGGGGCCTTGTGAGATGTTTCCATCAAAGCTTTTGTTTCGTTTGTGCTGAGGTTGCACAGGTGTAGGACGTTGTATGTGTGTGTAGTGCAGATGTAATTTGGTTGTAAGGTCGTGTACATGCTGTTGTGTTGTTTGAATGAAAGAAATCATCATGTTCACTGGAAGTTTCTGGTCGAAAAGTATGGAAACGAGGCAGTTTGCAGTCTGTCAAGCAAAGGTTCAAAGTTTTGATGACTGAGTGTCAGTTTAGGGAAGCAGCATATAGTTGAGGGCCTCGCAGCAAAAAACCTATGAACTTGTTAAAGGATTTGTAAGAGGTGTCATGATGGTGTCAAACTTTAAACGCCTCCAGCACTGAATTCACCTGTTTGCACAAAGGCCAGATAACTTTTCACACACCCCGAAGGTCCAATGAAGTAAGAGCTGATTAATTATTCCTGAGGGCTTTTCTGTGGTGGCTTTTAATTTATACTTCAACATTACTGCCGAGACGCACGCCAGAATTCCTAACTTTACCCAGCAGCACTGACACTCGTGACAAAATGTCATCAGAGTGCTTCTACTAGGCAGCCATCTTGGCAATGCCCCATGGCAGTAATTTCAGGCTTACAAGAGCAGGCTCCTAGCTAAATAAAATGCAGAAAGAACTATTTCTTCATTTTCAGCGGTCACTAGAATATAAAAACTGCATGTATAGAACAGCTTGATGGCTTTGTCCTAAAATAAGTTTCAAAACACTTTTTACTTCATTTACACACAGGCATAAGGTGTCATGACACCAACATCTTCACTGATTCCATCCAGGGGGCCGGCATGTTTAGCTGTTGTAAAGTAGACGATTGGCTTTTTGTGGAGAAGGGGCAGGCTGTGTGTCATACTACTGTCATCTCTAGTATAATGGACTTTTCCATTGAAAATGCCTCAGGCGCTTTTTTTCTCCTCACTTTTTATCTCTGATGTAATACCTCAGGAGGAATTTGACACTCATGAGATTTTTCTACAACTTGGCATTCCTAACCTGGCAGAAGCTAGTTGTGTATTAAATGTAGGCCATTAAAAGCAGCTGTGTTAATATTGACTATGGATGATTTGAAATGTAATGCATACATTTCATATCATGTTTGGTGGCAGAACAAAATACCACCCACCATTGGCCTGCAAGCAGGACTCTGATGAAAACTATGTTTTAAAACTGTTGCTTTAAGTTTGCAGTTTTCTAGTGTCACCTTATACTGTTAGCAGAGACATGAGTCAGGTCTGCTACCACAGCATTATATATGCAGCTAGGCACTGGGCTTGGAGCAGTGGAAGGGAAGAGCAGGGGCCGATAGGACCTTCAGAGAGCAGAGCATGAGGGCCGGTGCTGCACACGAAAAAAGGAAGTGCACAAGCCCGGGGAATGCAGCCATAATCACACCCATCGATCGCACCAGTGCAAGAGATGGAAAGCTAAGAGGGAGAGCTTCATTCTAAAATAGAGTCGAGTGATTAATTCAACTCGCTTCTTGTTACTGTCTCTCATAAGTGCCATTTTTCTTTTGCTTTTACATCTTTTTGCCTCTCTCTTCCACTCCTGGTCTCAAGATTTTGTGTTTTTCTCCTCTTTTGGATTCTCTTCAGGTTTGTCCTGACAATGTGAAATCATTGTTTTGAAGAAGGCAAAGAAAATGCTCAGTAGATGAAAATGGAGATAGTGACAGCTAGTTTTCTGGCAGAACAGCCCACAGAACTTTTCAACCTGTTCTCACCCCCAGTTTAACAACATAATTTCATTTATAATTTACACATAATTGTTGTCACTCCAAATATACCCTTATGATTTAGAACAAACTGTGTCTTGTTAAAAAAGATAAATATCTCTGACAAAATCTAACAAAAGGTAAGCCACTTAAATTCACTGGAGGTCTGCACACCAAACATCATGGCAGATTAATTTATTTTGATAGATGCTTAGAAAAAGAGGTGAAACAAAATCTCATTGGCAGAGATAATAAATAAATACTGTCAAAGGAGTAGTGTTGCTAGAATATTTTTGGTATTAATCTGATATTATTGTTTTATTTATTTTCTCCTTTCGCATTGCAGAATGGCGTCAGGGTCGAGGACAGCGGATGATCCTGCAGGATGAGGATGTCACCACTAAGATCGAAGGTGACTGGAAGAGACTGAACATGTTGGCCCATTATCAGGTAAGACTACAAATGTATATATATATATATATTTGTAGATGACTTCAACCTGCATTAAACACATTATACTACCCAAAATAAAAACAACAACAACAACAACAATATTTAACAGTTAAATGGCCTGAAACAGAGTCTGTGTGAGTCTAAGGTGTGGGGAGTCCATTGATGTGTGTGCACAACCTTTTTAGTGCCGTACAATTAAGTTTTTGAGGTTTGAAGTTTGTAAAGTTTTAGATCTTGCATAGAAATGAGTTTTAAAAAAAAGATATCTATCTGCACAGACGTAGCCCTCGGGAGCTTGTAATAGATGGTTTACATCTTTTATCTAAAAATGCTTACAGCTTCTCTATTCAAAGAAAGGTACCACTGTATTCATCCCATTTTCACAGCAAAGGTACACAAACAGGAGGATGAAAAGCATCCACCACACATTAAGAAAAAATTTTGATACAAAGCACAAAGGCTTAATATTTACAACTGAACTTTTCTTAGGTATTTTTCTTATTCGTATCGGTTTCTCTCTTTACCACCCATCCTTCTGTAATCTGCAGTATTTCCAGATGTCTCTAATAACCTCTCAACTCACCTTCACCTTTTCTTCCTTGGCAGTTCAACCCAGAGATTTTTATTAAGCTCCAAAACTTTCTAATGGACAATCCAGTTAACACACTTTTAAAAAATGCTTTTAACCATTTAGTTGAGCCTTCCACACATCATTATCTGTCCGATGAACAGGAATGAAGTAGAGTGAGGCAGGAAGTGAGCGACAGAAGTGTAATATGAAGGAATGTTAACAAAAAGCTAAGACATCTCATTCTTTAAACACTCTCTTTTGTACAGTGAGTCCGACAAACACATATCAACTAATCCAGCAACTGTCCAGCCAACCAGAATGAGACTGCAAAGAAATACAAGCCTGCTTGGTCCAATGCTGTAAATAATATTAGCAGCTTAGCAAGCCGCCACTTTCCCTCTGCAGTGCAGTTTGCACGGTGCCTAAATTAAATGTCACCGTTAGCAAGTGTCAACAGGCTCAAAGTACGAGGCGCGGATGGAATGGATTAGGTACCTGATTCGAATCGGAGATAAGATAATGAAGCTATAAGTTATTTCATTTTTCAGGCCAAAGAATAAGGGCACCTCATCCTTGACAGACCCCCCAAAAAAGGAAACACTCAAAACTCTGTCAGCTTGCTAGGCAAAGAGCTAATAAAGGGAGGGGACACCAGACGCTTCGGTCAAGGGCATCTGCAATTCTTAACTAAACATTTCCTTTCATAACTTAATTTCCCTGCAAAGGTTCAGCTTCATTTTAAAAAATTAAAAACGTTTTTTAAAGATCTTATAGCTGCACAAATCAAATCCATTGATGCACTTTATTGATTGATCACATGTCCTCCAGACATCTCTTAGAAAAATTGTTTGTCTTAGAAAGCCGTTTTGACCGACCAGACACGTTTAACAGAATCATGTGCTCTCCTTTATTAAACTAATCTAATTGATCTGCCACTAGTCAAACTCACCCACTCACTCTGCCTTCAGCTACAGTGTGACAGTTTGAATCAAAAACTCCGTAAAAAATCTGATTTTTTTTTTTGTTCAGAAAAACATCGGGTTAATTTTGTATTTGCGATATCAGATCTTTCTCTTTCAGGAAACTGTGCTCTGCTTTCTGTCTCTATCCTCTTGTGCAAATGTTATTTCCCCAAATGCCACTCCTCCTTTTCATTATGGTCTATTGTGCTTTGCTCATTTTGCATCCATTCAGCATGTAAGAGCAGTGATCAGGGAGCATGCTTAAGGGTGTTGGAGTGTTTGGGGGCTGCCCACAAAGGAATAACAAGATCTGCCCTGTGGGCCCCCTGCTTACAATAATAAAAACATATTATGCATAAGGACCAGATTGAGTGACTGGGTGAAAAATGATACAATCTTAATAAGACTCAATCTCACACACGCAAGCATGCACACAAACATATAAATACACATTCATACATATGTGCACAAAAGGCCCCTGGTCCTTATTCCCGGTCCAATCCACCCACACCCTGATAGAGATCACTTCAATTAACCCTGCCTTACCCTGCAGCACGGGTAGGCAGATTATGCAAAATGGGGGTGCACTGTGAGTGTGTGTGTGTGCACGGCTGGAACAGAGCACATCCCAGTTGTGTTAATTGAATCCTGTTTGGCTGACTGGGGAAGGAGGACGGCAAGATTGACTCATTCATTCATTGACACACACTTATTTACGCATAGACCAACACAGACACGCAAGTACACTGCTTACATCGTCAGACTTTCATACACACACACACACACATACACACACATTACCCAACCCCAGAGGAAAGGTATTATTGAATAGAGACTGTGGGACGTCCCCTCTCACACAGGCCTGTATGATGCTCTGCTAAACTCTCCCTCCCCCTTGTCAGTCATCATAAGTGTGTGTGGGCTGAATGGAGCACATACGAGTAATAAGATATTCTGTTTCTCCATATGAAACAACAATAGATGGAGAGAAATATAGAAAATGACACCAGCACGGTGATCTATGGGTTTCCTGATTGGTTTTGTTAGAAATCTGCACGCATGAAATAAAAAAAAGCAGAATCTCTGCAAATGAGTTTTGTTTTCAGTGGTATTTTCATTAAGCATGTGTTTTCTTGTTTTCCAGGTACCCGATAATGCAATAATGGCCCTGGTTCCCAAGCAAGTCACAGCCTACAATTCAGTAAACAACTCGACTGTGTCTCGCACTTCTGCAAGTAAATATGGTGAGTCCACCTGTTTCTGCATATCTTCAAGTTTCCATGGTATCTGCTCACAGACCTTTCTCACAAACTTACATCAGTATGACCTACATTAATGCCGTTAAAAAAATAAAGAATATAGTTATAATTTCATATCAGTGTTGATTATTAAAAACATAGTGGAACATTTCAACATAACTGGTCTTTTTGTCACTTGGAGAGAAAAATAGTGAAAGACAATTTTATTATATAATTTAAAATAATAGAACATTTCATGTGGTGGCCTGTCAGTTGTGACACAGAAAACAGAAGGTGTGGGAAGAATGTGACAACATGAAATGATGGAAAATTAAAAAAGCTGCCTGAGTCATATCAGAAAGACTTTCATCAGTAATGGTGACTTTTTATCAATGAAGACAACTCCCATGCTACTTCACAACATTAAACAAAATACACCTAAAAAAATTCTTTGAGGAATAGTAAAAGTTATTCCAACCAGAGACAATCGAATAAAATATAAATGTGTCTACAAAATAAAATGTTATTAGAGGAAGTTTGGAGAAAAATACTCCCATCGGAGGGGGACTGTCTGGTGATGAGTATCCCCAGCACTCTGTATGAAACACTGCCAGACTTAGAGAGACAAGACACAATTTAGAGTTGAAAGGTTTTCTCAACAATGACAACAGACCAAATGGACTTTTTCTTCTGTTATTCTGGCCTCTTGAGACTCCAAAGTACTTCTGTGTGTGTGTTGTTTTTTTTTTTTTGCTGCCTGTCCGTCTGCTCCACGTCCCCTTGAACCTGAGAAACCATCAAGTTAGTTGCTGATCAAAGGGGCCAGCCTCACCGGCCACAAACACTTCAGACACATCAAATGTGGTCCCACATTATAAAGCATCGCCTCATCTCCATACGGTCTCACCTCGCTTCTCCAGCTCTAAATTAGACCAGATAGGACGAGGTGCGAAAGAAAAAGGGAGGGAGGACGCCAGCAATATCTCCCTCCACAATTTTTAAAGGATTGACTTCAAACACAAGTGTGATCCACTTCACAACTGGTGTGGTGCTTGAGTGACTTTGAACTCTTCTGAGCACAATGGACAGATTGCAAAGAAAGAGACAAGACTGAATTTAATATTCGCTGAAGAGGGAGAGAAGGCAGCAGAGAAAGTTGTGGAAAAAGTAGAGATTATGACAAACACTGTGTAACATCTTGAGTCAGACCATGAAAGGAGAAACCTTTGTGTCTTTGATGTGATGTTTCCGTCAAAAACCACAAGGAAAAATAACACCTTCTTTGTGTGCAGATGGATCAGAACAGAAATCTGTCTCCTGTGAACTCCTGATTCCGTGTCACCCTCAGCTTTCCAACCTCTTGAATAAATAATTAACACAAAATGACTGGACTACCCTCTTTTTACAGAGAGCTCACAGACTCAAAAACAGCACAATTAGTTTCCCACTTATCCAGCATCCCTGAAACAAAACAAAAACTACAGGTAACACCAGACCAGGAAAGACTACCAGACACAAGTTTTATAACAAGACAGCTGAAGGGCCCTATAGAAGAGACAAACAATTTCACTTGAACATACGGCAATAAAACTTGAGCAGTCGACAAACAGAAAGACGCACATTGTTTAGATCTGATATCTCCAGCTGTCTCTTTTTCCCCGATCCCTCTCCTAACCCCTTTTTTTTCCTCTCGATAGATTGATTTCTGTCATGGTGAAAAACACTTTTTTTACACTCCTCTCTCTAAACCGAACCCACTGATCAATTTTTTTTCACACTGTGTAAACATTCATTGAGCCATGTGTTTGGAAATGTCATCGCCACTCTGGCCATTGGGTGGGCCATACATATTTCATCTCGTCTGACACCTGTTCGATTTTGTGTCAGCCAACGCTGCCATGTCTTGTCTCCAGGAGAAGAAAGCATGAAAAATTAAGCATGCACACTTTCTAAAAGTTTCATATCCAATCCCACAGACCTTTAAATTGGAAGCCACAAGTCAAAAAACACTGTTTTCTGTAGCTGACATGCAGTTTCTGGCTTTTCTTGCCTCTTTGGTAAAGTAGCAGGCTTGTATTTTTTCAAGGTTTTCTTTGATTTGCTTGCTTTTTTGTTTGCTTTCTTCTTGTCAACCTCACACTCTACTCTAAAAAAGGTTTAGATGGGTCTTGTTACTTGTCAGCATGTATGATGTAGGCAAGGAAACCCTATCAAAATTTAGCTTTTTATCTTTTATGTAAATTCTCCTAATATATATATATATATGTCACAGCTACAAAGCAGTAGTATTTTAACTGATGCTCGAAGGAAACTGGAAGGACACTCAGAGAGTATGTATCTCCACCATACTTAACCTTTCCACTAAGTTTTACAAAAACTAGGCCAGTAGTTTTTCTGTAAACCTGGTAACAAACCCTCATTGCAGAGGTGATAAACACTGATTTGACATCGAGTTTTTTTTTTACCCTCTTGATTTACATCACTAATATTTGCATCGCATGAACTAATGCATGTTGTTCTTCACAGAAAACATGATCAAGTACACCGGGAGCCCTGACAGCCTGCGTTCCCGTACCCCCATGATCACCCCTGACCTGGAGAGCGGGGTCAAAGTTTGGCACCTGGTGAAGAACCATGAGCATGGAGACCAGAAGGAGGGCGACCGCGGCAGCAAGATGGTCTCTGAGATCTACCTGACACGGCTCCTGGCTACCAAGGTAAGCCATCTGTGTTTTAGAAAATCTTTCATTTGATGTATGTTAATTCACCCCCACTCAGTCATATTATCTGGTGGTTGTTTTTTCATTCTATATTCACACTTTATCTGTAAAATAAAGGTGTAACTTTCAGTCCTAGTTGCTTTTTTAACCTTTAAATGAGGAAACATTTCTTTTTCTCCAAGGAGTTCAAGAGGTGAAAGGCTAAAAGGTCATTATAACCTCAATCCTGTTACCATGACTCAGAAATCCCTCACTCTAATTAAATATTCATGTTACTCTGGATGACTCATCTCAGTGGAAAAGATTATTCAAATGTATTCCTCTATCCCCTCAGGTGAGAAATAGAAAATAGATATTTCTGTTTGTTTTCTCTTTTCATTGCTGCTGCGTTGACGTGGCAGCATATCAAAAAGGGTAAAGAAGAAAAGACCCATGAAGCTAGTGAAGGTGTTTCTGTAATAAGAAAAATAAGGAAAAAATAAAAAAAAGGCAATAAAATGAGTTTCTTTGAATGTGCCTTGCTACAATGGCCTTCAGAAAAAAAAACTGTTAATTTGGTTTGAAGGGAAAAGGGACTTTGATCCAACAGCTGAATGCAAATTTCCAATCCACTCTAAAAGCACCACCTCCCTCCTTTTTTTCCCCCCATCAAGACATCCACTCTATCAGACACAGACAGAGGCATAAAGAGACAGAAAAAAAAGTTAAAAGCTATGATCTGAAAAAATGTTGTGGCTGTAATTTTTTGATTCAGGAACACTTCAGTTTTTGATCCACTGCCTGCCTCTGTTTAGCATTTCACATAGAAAACATCTGTGAATTCAATGTAAATACACATCGGCAGGAGACTTGAAGTGATCACAATGTAAAAAGGGCATTTAAAGAAGAAGCATGAACATTAAACCAATAATTCCTAAATGTCTTGAGCTGATTAGCAGACCACAGGATACAGGAAGGGTTAGTGCTGAAACTTAATAAAACTGTCAGGCGACTGGAGAGTTTATAACATTGGTTAGCATTAGCCACCAAAGCTACTCTCCACACCAGACCAAGAGGCTCATCCTGGAAAGCCTCTGGGATGAGATGAATAAAAACAAAGTGAATTTACTTCTTACAACTTCCACTTTTTCTTTCTAAAAAGAAATATTTCCTCTTCACAAAGTTGGACTGGACACCATCGACTGATTACAGAAAGTAAAATGTTAGTGGAGAAAATGTAGTAAAACACAGACATCACAAGCCAAACAGACCAACAGCTGATTACTTCCCTCTGTTTATACTTAGAGGAACTAATGACGGTGCAGATGTGCGGACAGATGAGCAAAATCAGGTGATCATAATAAAGCAGATAAGTGAGACAGTGACAACAACAGGGCCAGAGAGGTATGACAGTGTCTGCGAAACAGGACGTGATAAGCCACAGATGAGAGGAAATAATAAACAAACAAATAAACCGGAGGCTGCAGAGCAGGAGGTAGGAGGGGAGGATGGAGCAGCTGTCACCATGACACATACTGTGCAGCCCTCCACACACCTACAGACATGCGCACATGTCACCTCCCGGCCGCTCTATTTCCCTGCCATTATCCCATTCCAGAGGGCAGGAAGGTGGCTTCTGACGGCAGACAGCACATCATCTTTCCAGATGGATTGTTTTTGTGAAATAACCAGTTTATCTTAGCTGGCCATCTCTCTTGGTGAGAAATGATTGGGCAGACAGGCAGTGTAATTGACTGCGTTTGGCTTTCACCATGCCAATAAATACCTCTCCCTGGCTACGCCGCTGACGTCTCTCGTATTAGCTCCATCAGTGTCACTCTGACTGAGTGTGGGTACGGGCCATGTTCATGTGTGTGGAGATCAGGGAGGGGGGAGGACGGAAGGAGCGTGTGTGTATGTGTGTGTCCATCTCTACCCCCCTGCGTCTCCTCCTTCCCCTCTCTATTTCTGTTTGGAGCCAGTCAAAGCCATTCTGATCTCTGATTGTTTGCTTTCTTTTCATTTCATTGTGGAGGCAGGCGACATCAAAACATCCAGATGACACATTGTGGTTAGAGTGTGGTCTAATGACAGGGTAGATGGTCGTGTCGGGGGGGGGGGCAGCAAGAGAACCCTGTTGATGATGACAGTGTTGATGCACGCGTCCCCCTTGAGACAGAGGATGACGAAAAAATATCATGGCACAAAGGCACAAACACAGGTGCTGGTATCTGCACACACACGTTTGCATTAACACATACAATGGCAGGTCACCCCCTGCAAAGTAAGGCAGGTTGTCACTCAGAAGGCACGTGGGCTTGATGAAGAGATATGAGATCTCATCTTCATAGAGAAACAATAAGCTGTGAGGATTGTGGGCCACATTAGAATTATAGCTGTGATTGTAGGACTAACAGGATTTGCTCCTCCCACTCTCTTCTACATCTCTTGACTCTGTGATTCGGTCACCGGCTCCAACCCAAATTGGATTTTTATTTGCCAGTGCCTGTACACACCTCATCTGCCACACTCAATGGCCTCTTCTCCTGATAGGAAACCTCTGTCGTTTTATTTCCATCCTTCGCTCTCGCCTTTTCCTGTGCATCCCATCAGCTCATTCTTTACAAGAGGATTAGATTCTCTCACTCTATGTCTCTCCTCTCTCTTCTCCTCCTCCTCCTCCTTAAAGTCGCCAACATTAAATCAAATTAGGGTCAATGGTGCAGTGTGGGAGCTAATCCAGCAGCACAAAGAGGCTTAGGAGATGCGCCTCCTGTTCCCAGATATTATTAAAAGTCAGCTGTGAAATAACAATTTCCCCCATCAAAGCTGCAAGCAGATTTAGAGGCCCAGTCTGTGAGATAGGAGTCAGACACATAAACATCATACAAAGTGACATGCACTGCACAACTCACAAACTCACACAGGTTTATTCCAATCTTTTTGTCAACATTAGGCATTGATGTGTTGAAAAAGTATTAGGTACACTCTGTACACTGTCAAAGACGAAGAAGCTTCTTGTAGTTTTATGCATTTTCATATTCAATATACGTCTGTGTTATTGGTTTTGTATCCCTTGTGTAGTGTAGAAGTGGAAATTAAAATGTCATCTAGAAGTTCAGAGTTAAACTTTGAAAAACTTTATTGCACTCGTTATGGGTTGTTTCAGCTCGTGATTGTCACCTGTATGATATTTGAAACATACTTAGTTAAGAGCTTAATGTAATCAGTTGTCCATCTCTCCTCTTCCTCCTCTGAAGGGTACGTTACAGAAGTTTGTGGATGACTTGTTTGAGACCATCTTCAGCACGGCCCATCGAGGAAGCGCCCTGCCACTGGCTATCAAATACATGTTTGACTTCCTGGATGAGCAGGCCGACAAACACAACATCCATGACCCACATGTCCGACACACATGGAAGAGCAACTGGTGAGTTGAGCAGTTTCTGCCCCTGAGTCTATGTGAACACACACACACACACAAAAACTGGCTTCTGGTCATGAATGCTTAAGAAACTGGTGCAGCAGTCGCTTGGATCTTTGACTGATACAAAATTAATTATACTATTTGTGCACCAGTGTGTTGCCTTCAGCTCCATTTGTGGCCTTTTCTCTCCGCACTGTTGTTTAAGGCACTGCAGACATAATCGGTACTTTTTGGCACATTTCACATGGCACTGCCCTGGTATTGCCCCGTGTTAGTGCCAAGCTTCACCACACGCCTAATATCCATTAACCACAGGGGTGTGTAATCTTCATTAAAGCCAACCACAAGGGGCTAATCCAGTTGGCTGCCAAGACTCTACATCTATTATCATGGATAACTGGGCCAAAAAACGCCTGTCACTGTGGAAATCTCCATAGTGACAAATGTACGCTCCCAGGTGGAGGAAGTGCACCTCTAAATTAATATCTACTGATTAATTTAGACCGTACTGACCTCTCTGAGTCCACCTTAAGAGGATGGTAGAGGTTGGATAACCAAGAGTGCACCAGAACGCAGCAAGGAGAGAAATGAAAAGGTGAAGAAAGGGAAGTGAACTCAGTGGGAGTTAAACGCACACTAATATCTCATTAGCCTCCTGGCCTCTGCCAGATCCCAGCATGCATCACTCAGTCCAAGGCTCAGGGGAACCATGGAGATGGGAGAGTAAAATTGATGTGTATCAAGGGACATATAGAAAGATGGGGGGGAAAATAAAAAAGGAGACGCTAAAGAAGGAGAAGGAATATTATTTACTTTTCACTATGGTCCTAATTTTGGTGACTGGCCGTGTCTGCGTTATTGGGCCGTTTGCAGTGTGTGTTAAGTGTTTTCTGAGAGTGCAACGGGTTTCTCTTACATTAGACTTTTAATGGAATGGGCTTTTTGCTAGAGGGCTGTGAATGAATAGCAATTTATCATAACACACCATCACAAAAAAGCCACTTAGATTGCAGACGGCAGTTTGTGCTGATGCCACCACAGATATCTTCTCTGTGTTGGTTGTGCATGTGTCTGTTTCCTTCTCCCTTCTCACGGTGTGTTCCTACCTGCAGCCTTCATTCATCCCATCTTGGCTGTGCCAATGCCTTAATTTCATCTGATTGTGGACAATAATAATACCACTGCCTCCCCCATACTAGGCCCGCCAGGTCCATTGTGTTCATTCGTGCAATAATGTTCAACCAGAGCTACTAACCTGCACTGCTAACCACCATCATGGTTTCCCTGCCATCACTGCACTTCTGTAAATCTGTATGTTGGATTATCCCTCACCTTTCTTTAAGACCTTTATTTTTGAGTTTGCTTCCTCTATCACTGTATTTTTATATCATGATATTTGTAGATTAATCTACTAACTGAAAATTGTTTTTTTAATATAATCAGAAGCTTTATCAAGAGGGGGTTTGATCTGCATGACAAATTGTCTCTAATAGCTGATAGAGGACAATTGTATTTGCATTCTTGCTTGCCGTCTGAACTGTGCAGTACTTTTCAGATTTCCATCGACTACAAACATCTGCAAAATCTAAGACCCAGATAATCTGATTCCTTACATTCCACCAAACTATTTTGTGTCTGAACTTTAATAATGCAAGTTCAAACTCAGGGAAAAAAGTTAGTTGTTTCTGCATTGTGTGACAGAGTTGTAATGTGTATTCGTATGCGTGTACAGTAAGTGTGTGCATGCATGAGTCACTGGCTCCTAGTGCAACTCCAGATGGTATCTTTTGGATTAGCAGCAGTGTGTCAGCGTCTCCTCTCATCCTCATTCCTCTGTATTTGGTGTGTGTATGTGTGTGTGTCTCCGTCTGCACAGTGTGTTTGTCATGTTGGGATGCAACAGACAGAATTTTAATTATTGTGCAAAACTGGCAGACGCGTTCCCCTTTTCTGCATGTAGATAACCGCCTATCTGCTGTCATGCTGCAGTCCCAGCCCATTCAAATTGTAAATTCATCACTAGGACTTTCAGGTTTTAGCTAATCATCTAATTATCTTATCATTAAGTTGTACAGTGTGTAATTTACATAGAAAGTTCATATTGTTTTAAGCTGCTTTGTCAAGGCATGAAGCTTGTTCTGTGGTGGATTGCAACTTCCCATTCACACAAAAGGTCATGTCTTTTTTCCTATGGAGGTCCAGTTGGAACAATGCCCGGTCAGGTCACCTTTATAAAGCTGTTAATTCAAACCTTACGTTGCTGCAGGAAAAAGGTCAGGCTCAGGCAGTTCCCTGTCAGTGCTATAATGCCCCCAATGGGAAGCCTTGGATCACAACATCTGTGACCCTTTGCCTGCCACTGGCACCAAACTTCATTAGGGATGGGACGACATCCCACAACTGGAGATTTAGAGGCTCAAAGTGTCAATCAGTGCACACGACTTAAGGACTGCAGAGGGAAATAGTTGGTGTAGAAGCACTTGTTTGTTCCTTTAGCTGTCCTCATTTGCACTAGAGTGCCTGTTGAAATAATTAGAAATAGGCCAAGTAAACAGCAAGTAGCACTTACAGTAGTGTTGTTGTCTTGCTGCTTGACAATTAGGAAGTTTGGTCAATAGTAGTTGGTAAGCTTTGAAAGTTGGTAAGGATTAGCAGAATTGATATAAAATTGGCTAACACTGTAGTACTGCATTGGTACTCACTTTAAATGGGTAATGTAGCCCGATATATTAAAGAGATCTGATGATTTCAAACAATATTCAGTAACTAAAACTACTGTAAGAGCTGCTGCTTATATTATGAAATGTTTCCTATTTGAGTTGAGGGTAAACACGCTGCACTTTGTAGTTTTAAATCGATTGACAGAATGGAAGTCTTTTAATAAAAGGGCTTTTTCTGACTTTGCCAGCTAATTCTTCAGGGACAGGAGATGCCCTTGATCTTGGCAGCTGATATTTTTATCTAATCCCTGACCAAAAGGACCGATCAAAGCCATCAGTCTCCTGAAACTACTGGCCAAGTTAACTGCTAAAAAAATTCTGCTTTTCGCCCAATTTGCACCACAAAAGATAATAAGGATGTTATTATGGTGATCACCTTGAATGCACAAAATCATGTGGGGAACCTCATCATTTCATTGTCCACTGCTGATTGGAACGGCACATGCCTCAAAGTGCAGGGCAGTTGGGGCAGATTGTCAACAGTCGAGGGGGCACAGCAGTGGTGTTAATATCCCTTTGATCCCTGCACCTAATCCCACTAGATTCTTTGCTTAGATTAATTTTAAAGTCATAATGCAGAGTTTTTTCTTTCTCAGTCCAAATCCTCTTTTGTTAGATTGTATATCTGAATGGCTTTGTGGGTGGTTGTGCTCTGATAAATGCCAAGAGGGATGGAAGGGGAGCTCTGGTGGTATTTAAATGATTGCATTTCAGTTTGCTCCCCCATCCTTTGATATTGTGCCATACAGAAAAACTCCTATGCAGGCTAGACTGCAGTGTCTTTCCTGTTTGATTTTTGCCATGTCAGCTAGAAGCGCATAGCCGGGAGAATAGTAAAGATACAGAGATCCAAGCAACACTCAGCTATTTCTTAATACTACCTGAGCCCTTTCACTGCAACACACAGATAAAGCTGGCCCTATATCTATTCATTTTGGCAGAAACAAGCCTAGCAAATAAACAGACTTGTACAGTTTTATTATTCTGGACAGGCACAAAATAGGACCCACTTGCACAAACAAGGCAATATGAACTGTGTCACCGTGCGGCCCCCAGCGAGGACCCCTGGACACTGCTGGAAAAAATGAGAGCCAGCCACCACCTGGTTTTAAAGATAAAGGCTTTATTGAATTGAGCACACACATCAAATAGAGCACATCAGCAACAGCAGGGCCTGTGTACTAGCTTTGCAAAGTGAATGAATCCTCGTCCCCCTTCTGGCGGATAATATGCTCATGTCTGCTGCCTGACTGGCCATAGCAAATATTAAATGGCATTTAGGGACTTAATCTCAGAGCAGTTCAACTGGACACAGACTGTTGTTTTACTTTATACTCTTTGTTTTTCTGTTTGTATGGCTATTAGAGCATTCTGTCACTGAGACGGAAGTAAACAATCAATGCACAAACAATTTGTATAACAGCAGGTATAACACAGCAGAGTATATTAACATGCATGAAATGTAATAAGTGATTTTGTCTCATTAGCTCTTTTTTTAACAGATGGCATTTTGCTTAAAATTTCAGTTATGGTAAAAACACTTAAAAACAGCCACAGCATTAGCATTTTTTATTGTAAGAATAGAAACAATAGTGGAAATTTAAATTTTAGAGGAACCTGATTGAATGGTGGCACCTGCTGCACACCCACATGCCAGTATTTGACTGAAATGAAAAAGTAAAAGTTTCAAACTCATAGTTATAACTAGTTTGCCTCTAAACTACTTTGTTCTCTCCCTCCACCTCCCTGCAGCCTACCTCTGCGTTTCTGGGTGAATGTGATCAAGAACCCCCAGTTTGTGTTTGACATACATAAGAGCAGCATCACAGATGCCTGTCTGTCTGTGGTGGCCCAGACCTTCATGGACTCCTGCTCCACCTCAGAACACCGCCTTGGGAAGGACTCACCCTCCAACAAGCTGCTTTATGCCAAGGACATTCCCAGCTACAAGAGCTGGGTGGAGAGGTAAGATGTCGATAGAAAGAACGTGTACAACAAACACTGTATGGATTAAGCGAGGAATTGTTAGTGTGTGTGTCTTACGTGATCAAAAACATCAGGAAACTTGCTTTAACCATGTCTCGTTCCAACACACACACAATGTCACTGTAGTACTGTGATCTATGGGCCATGAAACACAATCCAAATTACAACACAGTGGGAATGGATGGAGAGCCCAGGGCTCGAGATCTACAGTGCAGAGGAGGAGTTGGTGTGTTGAGAGGGTGCAGAAGTTTGTGTGTACGGGGAGAGAAATAAGTAGGGAGAGAGATTTTTTGTGAGCAGCAGGCAGAAGAAGCCGGTAATTTGTTAAAATGAAAGTTTTATTAAATTTATTTGTCAGCAGGAGAGGCAAAGAGGTCCTGAATAAAAGATGGAAGCAGTCTGAGTATTTATGTGTCTTTGGCTTCGTCACATGGCAAGCCCCGGGACGGGAATATATGTGTGCCGCTTGAATGGGTGAAACCAAATGAGGAGCTCCAGGCTCAGGGCCGCACTCATTAGTCCTGTGTGTGTCTGCAGTGTGAGGAAATTGTAGGACGCTGCTGATTCATACATGGATATGTTTGAATACTGTAAGCAGAATAATGGTTAGTGTGTAGTGTTCTGAGTCTGTTCTGTAGGGGGCAGCATCAGCAGAAATTTCAGCCAATGTTTAGTTATTGTTTCAAGCACTCATGCACAGGGTTCAGTCAGACATTATGTATGTACACACTGTTGTTTAACACCAGAAATGCAAACTGAGGGGTTTTCAGGAATTGTTGTTAGTGTTTGTAGCTGTAAATGGAGACATCCCACTGCCTTGTAGTGTATATAAATTATGCCTAAGTAGCAAGTTTGGTAGAGCTGTATTGTTATCTTTGAACACTTCACGGTGGAACTGTTATTCAGTTGGAAAAACCTCAGTAATGAAATAGTGACTGAGCAAAGGTGGATCTGGTGCTGCTTCACTCTGCTGTCCAACCGTGACAAAGTACGGGTCATGCCAGGGAGAGGATTTAAAAGGCAGAATGCAGCAGCCATGAAAGAGGACTGCAAAGGGAGAGGAAAAGAAAGTGAGCACTGTAGAGGTAAAGGGATGTACTCCTCCTCTCTCTCCTCCATGCTGCAGCTTAATTGTGAGAGGATGTCCTTACCTGGTGAGCAGGCTAATGGAAACTCAGGAAGGAAATCTCTGCTGCTTGTTCAGTACTTCTCTCTAGAGGCAGAACACATGTAGACACTGAGTTTTTACTGTGCTGCAGTCAATCTACAAAGAAAACAAGGTATAACACTAATATATTACATAGGTCTATTATTGGACAAGTGTGCATGTTCAGCAGTTTGTTAGTTTTTTCTCATATTTAGGGTTTTGAGGCGGTGCAGGGGGCAGAGCTGCGATTTCCCACAGAGCTTTTTACTTGCTGCACTATGTTGATGTTATTAATTTGGGGCTGTGAAGTGAAGCGAGCTGGTGAGATATTGACACTTGCCTCGAATTTGATGTGGGAGTTGATGGTCCCAAGACAATGACAAATCCATCACAGCTGTCATAACAATATTTGTTTACAAGCGTGTCTGCATATGGATCAGTACATTTGCAAAATCAACATTTTATGGCCCTTTTTTTCTTAAGAGACAGCTCATGGCGCAGCTCTTATTGCAACTGTGCAACTGATATTTCCTACTGGACGCTTGCTTTTAAAAGATAATTACTGTTTGGCCTCAGCGTTTGTATATTTGTTTGGTGAAAAATATTGGAGAAATATGGGAGAAATATTTAGTTTAGTTTAAGTTTCTTAATACACAATCCTGTGAACCCTAAATGTTCTGTTTCCATGCAGACATGCTAGTTTAAAGCATTTTTGTGTCTAATGCATAAAAGACAATACACGGGACTGCAAGCTTTAACCAGATATAACTGGAAAAAATGCTTTATAGTCATTCATTATCTCTTGTATGCAAACTATAAAGTATACTTCAACAACTGTTGAGCTCATAAAGAAACAATGATGGAATGAGATTCAGTCGTTGCCTTCCATTCACTTTTTTTTTTTAAAGCATTGGGTTTCAATTTTGTTTGGAAAAACTTTTTTCTACAACAAGCACACCTGGTCTCTACACTAACGATCCCCTGCTAGGAGCTCTCTACAACTGCCCTCCAGCACTGAACAGGTGTTGATGTGTGTGTGACCTCTGTGCAAAAGCTATGAGTAACACCCACCTGCCTTTTCCTTTGCTCAGTTTGCTCTGAAGACTTGCTTCCTGGCAAATGCATCTCTCCCTCACACACGGCCAGAATTACCCAGCCAAACACCAGGCTTGTCTTTGAGCGGCTGCAGCTACAGGAATTTAATATGTAAATAACCAACTTTAATTAACATAGTTGATAGGGGCAACACAGCTGCTGCTGACAGTGACTGATTACTCTTACCTCAATGCAGTTCATGTGTTCTGCTGTGGCGTTCAAGGTTGAAATCTGAGGTCTGTCAGTGTGTACGATGATTCAAATTCAGTCATGTCACTATGCAGCACACTTGTTGCCGCTGTGCTTCTTGCATTAGTTACACATCTTCAAAGAAAGTGCTGTTAACCTGCAAGGAGAGATGAGCTCCAAGGACAAGAGCAGCGCTATCTACATTCACACAGAACTGGCTGCATCATATTTTTCTAACAGTGTTTTCAGCTGAAACATAGTCCTGATGTGATTATGCTGTGTTTTTCCTTCTACTAGGTACTACTCAGACATTAGTAAGATGCCAGCGATCAGCGACCAGGACATGAATGCCTACTTGGCAGAACAGTCACGGATGCACATGAACGAGTTCAACAGCATGAGCTCTCTCAGTGAGATTTACTCCTATGTGGGTAAATACACAGAGGAGGTACGTGATACTGAGACTTATATCTACTACACTTCTAGAAAACACATCTGTCACAATTATGGAAGATCTAGTACAATTTAGAGCCACTGATGTTGTTCATTTTTTGGTAAGATTTATAGGAATACTACACTTTTTCATGCTCCATGTAAAAGAGCTATCACAAATATAATTAAAAAAACTGAATAAGGCTCTAAAGCAGTATACTAATACACATGTTAATACTCAGTAAGAAGTCAATTTGGAAAATTTAGGCAGATGTGTTCATGAAATACTCACCCATTATAGGCTTGAGAGGTGTCTATGTTTGCAGCTGGTTCCTCTGTAAAGGATGGCAGCTGTAGTCAGAATTCACAGCAGTAAAAATGGATTCCAGCATTCCTCCATCCAAGAAACTATTTCCATGCCAGTTACTTGATTGATGCTGCATCTGTTTTCTATAGTGGTACAGCTCTGCTAGTCTGTGATATTATAGCATGTTGAGTATGTTTTAGGATGAAGTAGAGAGGGGGATGATTCTGCAGGAATGATTTCTAAAGACTATGGACATTTTTTTGCTATAATCTGAGGTTGCTATTGGAGTCCACTCTGGCAGGTTTGTACACAAAGCTGACTAAAGCTGCTGTCCTTCACAAGAAGGCTGCAAACTTGTCATAGCCACCTTCAAGCAAACATGGGGTTGCATATTTGATGTTCAAAGAGAGCTTTTTAGTAGAGAGTTCCTAAAATTTATCAATTTCTACAGTAAAATTTAAATTGGGAAATAAAAACACATCAGAGCATCTTGTTTATTGAAATAGCAGGTTTGTTACATGGAGTACTTAGTAATGTGTTTGTGTCTGTTTACCTCACTGTCCTTCTGGCAGATTGTGTGTGCACTGGAGCAGGACGATGCAGCCAGAAAACAGAGGCTGGCCTTCAAACTGGAGCAGGTGGTGGCCTTCATGAGTCTGGAGAGCTGAGGACCGCACTTCCCAGGGCGCACTGGGAAGAGACCCCATCAGAAACCGAGCCGTGCCTGAGCGAAGACCTGTCCCCATCTTTTTCATCATGTGACTTCTTCCTCCGCCTTTCAAAGATGACTTCTTCCTTGACCTTTTTTCTGCTTCCTCTTCCCCGAGAAATATTTTGTTTTCCTCATCCACTCTGCTGCATAGACTAGTTTACCTGAATATATCTGAAGGGTTGTCCGAGGCTGAGTTTGGCGTCTCCCACAGTGCAATGCGGGGGATCCCTCAGCTTCACCACAGGGAGAGCCTCAAGGGGGAATTGCTTGAAAGCTGGCCATATTGGCATACTTCAGTCCCCTGGCTGGAAGAAAAGAGGGGAAAAAAACATTTTTATGTTGCCTTCAAGAATTTACACTGATAGGTAATTCTTTAAAAACCACATTGTTGGGTGTCCATTTTGTTGAGAACTTTTTCAAAAATAGGATAGTTGAAATTACACCATCTCTAGAGTCCAGTTTATTGTAGTTGTATATTCAATATACGGAATCAAGAGGAAACATCAAAAATGATGACTGCAAGCCAAATGAACACCTCTGAAGAAAATTAATGCAAGGATGGTTTGCCAAGTTTACACTGTACCTACAAGTGAAGCATACATATCTGCGAAATTTGGGGCAAGTCCGCGCAAACCTAGAATGTTCTCGTGTTCTTTCAATGTAGCTGGAGTTGTATTTAAGAAAAAGACTGATAGGGGTAGGGGAAGGATTAGTGCTTCTCTGAACTGTTACTTCATTGAAATGTGACTGACACTAAAACTTTACAAACCAGGGCATCCCCCGATCTTTACCCCTTTGCAACATTCGCACATTTTTCCCTGCCCAGCATACATTTACTTCAAAGAAAATGCTCATGATTTCTGCTTCCATATGGCTTATGTGGCTACTGCAAAATTAACCTATTAGACAAAACTCTGGAGGCCCCGACCCAAGTTGGATCCTCACTAAGAAGCACACAAACAACTCTGGAAGACAGTGTTTTGACTGCTAATCCCAACACCAGGAGCAGTCTTTGTCTGGCTCTTGCCACTTCCAACCTTGTGCCGCCACTGCGACGGTCTATCAAAGCACACACACGCGCACACATGCACAGATACACACACAATCAGCAGCTGCCCAAGATCCTGACTGCCCAGAAATCTACGCAGACCCTGGAGGGGGGTAAAGGGAAGAGCTGACTGAAATGTACTGGGTAAGAAACTGCTTGATCATTAAAAACAGGAAAAATGAGTGAATGCGGTGTAGCCAGCTGATGGCTGACTGCTTCCTAAAGAGGCTCTGCTGTGAGAGTAGCACTTCTTTCCCAGGATGTTCTTGTTTAAAGACTTTTGTGTGGAGAAATCAAACAAGATGGACTTAGTCGGTCAGCCAAAAACCAAAGGAGCTTGAAATTTTCAAAACGGTCAAAAATGTATTTGTAAAGTGCCACTGAGGAACTGACAAAAAAAAAAGGACTACGTAAAAGAAAACCACTTCTGGGACATGAAAAAAAAAAATATTGTGACTGAAACTTTAAGAAACCTGTGTGATTTTTCTGACCTCAGTGTGTCGAGTCGAGAGGCTCTGTGGGCGAGGTGATCTGATCCTCCTTTCTCTTTCCATCGTCCCGGGTCTCTCCGGCTCTCGGCACACCGTTCACCCTCGTGTCCAGCTCCTGACTTAAGAGTTTTCCTTTCTGTTTTGCACAAGCGTTGGAGATGGTAGCTAGTTGCATATGGCAAAACCCCAACTCTTGAGCGTGTAACTGTTGAGACGCTCTTGTCTGTATTAGTGTAGTTGTCCTCAGTGGCGGCAGGGGGCGCCCTTCTCCAAGCCTCAAAAAAAAAAAGAAAAAAATAGAAAAAAATCTGAAAGCAGAGCAGAAACAGAACAAGCAGTGAGCATCAGGTCAGGATAAACAGAAAATGATAGACATTAAAAGTAGATAGAAGTTGTTGGAGAGAGCGATTGAAAGAGATGATGGAGGCGCCCTCCGTACCTTTTGACCTCTGCCCTTTCTTTTGCCTTGACAACGTGCCCCATGTGGTGATGTGAATGTGTGAAGACCGCCCTAGGTCCACCTTGGGTCCTTTATTGGCTTTTTAAGCGCATGTAAAACGTAAACAATTTAAGAAACTTATTTAAAAAAAAAAAAAGAAAAATAAGAAAATTAAGCCTTGCAATGATGATGTGGATGTGTTCTTTTATCTTTCTTTTGCTTGGAAGAATCGAGATGGAAAAAGTGGGTTGTTCATGTAATAAAGACTATAACTTCCGTTTAAGGTGGAACCTTTATCCAGTTCAACCCCTACTGCAGAACCTCATGCCCATGGTTTTTGTAAAGTGTTAGATGCTAAATAAAACAGATATTATATACCCTTGCATGTTGACCTATTTGGATGGTATGAAATGGAACTGCCTTGCTCAAGATATTTACTTCTACTACTACTAGGGACTTAAAAGTCATTTAAAAGCCAACTGTTCATTTTAAGATTATGGATCTCACAATAACCCTGTTTTGAATTTCATGTCCCTCCATTGCGGGCCATCAGTGTTTTTTTTGTGACAGCTGTGGTTTCAGTTTTCAGTACACAGAAGATGCAAGTTGAGTCTTGCTCTGTCTTTGCTGCTATTACATCTTGTTTTGTGCGTCATGTACAGGGTTGGATAAATTATTTCATCATAACTGCTTTGTTTTCTGCACTAGTTGAGCCCAGAACAGAAAGATAACAAATTTAGTGTTCAGGGTTTGTTTTCAGTCACTTAAACATTGGAAAAACCCATAAAAACGAACCGATGTTGTTTGACAAAAGGTTCACCAAACACAAACGTTATTATCCCTTACAGTTTTCTTAAAAGCATCAGGAAGAAACAGTGTATACGAGATTCATCATATAGGTAAACAATTTTGTAATAGGACAAGTATGTTAGGCTTAATAGTAGACTTCTGTTTAAGACTGAGTTTGGCAAGTGACTGTCTGTCTTAGCCCGTGTCTAATGTTTGTGAGTTTTCCATGCCATTGTCCATTAATCACTGCCTGCAGGTATACAGTATAATGAATGTCTGTTGTTTCAACTTGGAGGGGTACATTCACAAGGTGTTTGCTGGGCAAGTTATGTAGTAAACATATCAAACTTATTTACAACTGTTATTGGAAAATGAGGGGAATATAGATTGATTTATTGACAGGATGATTAATTTGTGGAAGGCTTTCATTGTTATTCTAAGAAACATACTAGTGAAACAACTTTGGACAATTTTAAAAAGAACCTTTTTCATTCATGTAGCCAATGTTTACTGTGTCTAGATGCCCAAAGTTTCCCCTCACAGCCGTGTGTTGATAAATAACACAAGGTTAGAGTCCTGGACTGTCGTTGTGAATCTGCCCCCCGGTGGAACATCCTGTCTTTCGTTTCTCCCTGCCCCCGTCCCTTCCACTGCAACAAAGGTTGTCTGCTAGCAGCCGCCCTGTGTTGCCAAGAGCACAGATAAAGTTTCCACCTTCAAACGTTTTGTAGGAACTAAAATGTCCTCCTAGCTCAGTGTTATAGCAGGTGTTACAGAAACATGCTAGAAAAGACTTTTACTAGACCATATTTGAAAGATAAAGAGTATCTTATCGAGAGATAAAAACGAAACCTGGGGGATATAAGGCGAGCTTCTCTAACTTTGTTATAATTAATTGTATACCTGTGTATGTAAATATAATGCATTCCTATTTTGCAGTCAAGAACAAAATACTATTTGTAATATAGAATAAACTTTATTATGAAACCAAGCATTTCATGATTGTTTTTGTTTTTTGTGTTTGTTTGCAGGCTGCAGCTTCATTTGACCACATGTGAGTTGACTCATGAGACAATATTATCATGTTGCCCATGATAACGATGGTTTCACAATAAAGTGATTGTGATACGCAATACATTGTAAAACAATATAATTTCACATGCTGCAAAACTGAAAAGGCAAAAAATATCCCTTTAAAACTGAGATAAACAATGCAGAGAAAGATGCATTAGATCTTAACCCACTGCCTCTGTAGCACACACACTGACTGAAACTCGTCTGTGTCCACATATGTCATCATTCCAATAAGACTGCAACAAATCAGCCAAAGGCCAAGCGGCCAGAAAGCAGAAAAACGAGGATTTATATCATGAAGCAGTGACTTTGGAAAGTCAAATTGGCAGACAGCACCTGCTTTTAAATTAAAATGCTGATATTTTGTGCCAGAGTGTTAATAAGGTATTGATAAGGAAGTAATACGATGTATTCCTTTACAATATAAATAAAATAAAATAAATTATAAATATTTTCCTACCCCTAATACATTTGCAAATAAACCAATGAAAAAATGACATGAGGAATCTTGATAACATGGCCTGGACCTAAAAGCGAAGGCCAGATTATGTCTTTAAAGTGAAGTGACTTTCTCCTCCGTGAAACACACATCCTCCTGCAAGATGCACACTCCATAAATATTTCAACATCCAGTCAACCTTCAAGACCTTTTCACAGGCTCACCGTGGGGAGAACTGTACCAACACTTCGCTTATATCATCAAAATTCAATCAGAAACTTGAAAAAAATATTAACGACCGTGTTGTTCTGCCATGAAAGGTGCAACAAAACCAACATTAAGACCCTGTGAGGTGTCAGCAAAGCAGCCTCTGAGCTCAGCCACAGTCTATATCAGGTACAGTCTAAAAAAACAAGTGTGTGGGTGCAGCAGTCATTACAAAGGCTTTGAATTAGACGGCAAGGCCATAATTTAAAAAGTCAAGCCTTATGCTACCCACACATCATTTACACACAAAGTTATATCAAAACAATAATGAAAAGTCAACAATAGTGACAAGTAAAGTGAGATAGTAGTTCTGAACTCTTGTTAGCGCTTCTTTTTACAGACTGCACTGTGTGATGTCAAATAGCTCCTATGACAGCTGCTAGATCAGCCACACTGAGCGTTCAGGGATTTTGGGGCCGTTTCAGGTCTCCAACAGTCTGATTCCAGACAGAGCAAAAAGAATAGATGCACACAGATGCAAAACAAAGAGTCATTACTGTTGTACTCTGAGGTTTGTAACTATTCCTGGTGCTGCCGACTGTGTGGATGTCAGATAAACAAGAGGAATTACTGAACTGTAAATAATAGCGAGACAAGACCCCTTCAGAAAATCATCTGCGTTTTAAATCTTAATGACCCTAATTACTTAAGATTTTAAGTGTACAAATTATATAAATGATGCTTTTGTCCAATCAATTCAAAGTCTATGGCCTGATTTTACCCAGAACCACCATGGAAGATAAAGAAACGTCACTGTTAGAATAAAGAAATTTAAAATAAGCAGCTTAGAATAAAAATCAGTAAAAAAGTCATGATCCAAGTGACACAACACATCCCCTCAATCAATAGATCATATGCATTTTTTCCAAAAAAAACCATGAAATTAGCAGAGGACCTTTACTTGTGTACTGCAAGAACGCAACTCATGGACCCAACAATGTCTCTGGTTGGCAACTTTTGAAAGCAATGGTTTCAATCTACCATAAAATGGAAAGAAGATATAAAAAAAACTGTGCACATCTGATGATCCCACAGAAGCCAGAAGAAAAAAGGAGGAGCACATCTGACATTAAGAAAAATTGTCCTGGCAGGTGAGGACCTCTGACCCTTTGCATTATATCTGTGTTACCAGAGAAGCTGAAACCAAACATTCACCTTTCTCAAAAATCAACTATAATCAACTAACATTCAACCACCTGGTTGGTCAGTTAAAAGCAGATGACAGCAGCAATAAATATTAGATTAATGGAGCCAGACGTCTTTGTACACCTGTACATTAAACTCCTCAACAACTTTTTCTGACGCGTCCGTTGCTTAAAAAGTTCCACACTGCTTTCCTCCCTCTCCTTATCTTAATGAGGAGAGCTTGAAGAAAACAGGATTCAGCGGGGCTCAGTGTACATCAAACAGATGTAAATTCAATACATCTTCTCACTTTGACAACTTTTCTATTCCATCTTCCAAGTTGGATTTGGTGGTTACAAACTGGCTGATGGATTTTGTAATTAATGAGTGGGACCGGTTCACCAGGCCCGGACCTCTCATTGTGTCTGGCTCTGACTCAGCCTATTACGACCCCAAGTGATGTGAATGCTGCTAAACTTTTAATCTGAGTTGCAGTAAAATAAGCTCCATGTTGTAAATCCATGGATCTTATTTAGATTGTCAAGAGGCAGGCTACAAAAGCTCCTCTGATATAACGAGGTCTTACCTGACATGATGTAACCCGAGTCATTATAATGAAGGCAAAGCAAATATCCGCCGCTCAAATAATTAGGAAACAACAGCATTGGTAAAGATTAGTTGAACCCCTAAGCCTCTTCCTCTTGAAGCCAATCTAGCAGGAAATCAAAGAGGGAAATCCCTGCCTCTGAGCACATATCAGTCTACAAAGCTTAGCTGGAGTTCTGCAGTAAACACACTGGTTTATTTTACTCTACAATCAGCATTTTTTCAATAATACAGCACACATCAAAGGCAGCAGAAATACACACTTTAATGTGCTAATTTTCAGATTTTTTTTTTTTTCCAAGTGGCCCATCAGCCTTGTTATCTCACGAAACACACGGCTTCTGCTGCCGACTTCCTGCGACAACTTTTTCAACTGACACGGCTGCAGAATAAAGAATATCACTGTCTCGGCACAGCCAGGCCATCATGAAACACCTTTTCTCACACACACAGGACTTTAAGAGTCAGAGGTAAGCTAAAAAAAAGACAAGTAAATGGAAAACAGGAGTGACAGATGAGGAAATAGAAAGTTCTGTGTAGCAAAGGAGGGCAGAGGTGGTGTGAAGTGTGGAAAACAGAGTGACAACCTGCTGGAGGGGGGGATGCCCGCCGAGGGGAGGCTGCGGCACTCCAGAGAGGCTGAGTGGCTGACGGGGACGAGAGATTGAATTGGCCCAGTGTCACCCTCCATATACCAACCAGTGAACTGGGAGTAATGGGTGAGAAATAGAAAGAGGGAAGGTGGAAGGAGAGAGAGAGAGAAAAGAGTGGTGGGGAGAGGAGAGAGGGCCGCCAAGTGTCACCCTAATTTTCTGATCAGTGAGGTGGGGATAATGGAGGGAGGAGAGAGGCGACTCTGAGGGGTGATGGGCTGGGAGGAGGTTGGATGGAGGTGGGGGGGGGGGGGGGGGGGGGGGGGGAGGGATGGTAGAGTGCCGGGGGTTTTTGGGTGGGGGCGGGGGGGGTTTGCAACCCGAC
>JAQMCX010000037.1:5179452-5238035 GCA_029814765.1 Acanthurus leucopareius | reverse complement strand
CCCCCCCCCCCCCCCCCCCCCCCCCCCCCCCCGCCCCCCCCAGGCTGCGCGCGCCCCGGCGAGGATCGCTCCGCACCGCGGGGGGTTTTCCACACTCTCGTGATCACCGCAGCCCTTTTGCCCTAAACCCCCCACCCTGCCATCACGTCAACACACACACACACACACACACGCTGATGTGATGTGGCCATGTCTGTCCACGTGGAGAGAGAGTGTGATGCACAGACGAGGATGAAAACAGAGGACTTTGGTGCTTTGCTGGCAATCAGTGTTGGAGGGCAGGTGGGGTTACTGGGATTGGATGATCGATAAGAGCGAACCTGCAGCTTTGGGGACCTGAACCCATATTCAACCCCTGGCCACCTCAGCTTAACTGACTTATCTCCAAGACAAGAGACTATTAGATTTACTGTCAGCGGAGCAATTCAAAAGATTAATATCGCTCCATCAGCTGCTGAGGTAAAGTTCTGCCATGAAAAAAGACATGTTTGGTAACAGGACCAGGAAGGAAACTAATGTTACAGGCAAACAGAACTGCACATGCAGCTCAGTTATCTTGGAGTATAAAAACACTTAGAGCTTAGTAATGGTTTTGGCCCGACTAATGGTGCCAGTCTGTCTTGTGTTCGTGATGTATCTCTAACACTCAGCGGCTTTGGAGCATGAAGGCAGCTGAAGAGAGAGAGAGAAAGAGAGAGAGAGAGAAGGGGGGATTTTATCTGAGACTTTGACGTGTCAGACTGTAGAAGTTGCAAAAAGCTCAAATCTCGTTTTATCATTTCTCTCCTTTGTGCGGTTCATTTTTCAGAAGGTTGCTGGATCTTGAAGTTGATTCTTCTTTTACAGTTCACACGAGTGTTTTTCGAGCTTTTTTTCTAATGACTCGGCAACAGTTTGACAGTCAGTTGTTCCTGTGCAATTACCGTTTCAAAGACTGGGTTAAATTGTTTTCGTTTGTGTAATAAAATACTGCCAAAAGCCAATTTAATCATCTCTATTCAAACCAAAAACTGTTATTAGAACATCTAGTTTTTTTCCCCGTGAGTTTGGAGTTTTCAGAGTGAGGTTTCTCATGTGAATGACTGGCTGCTGTGTCCGCTGCCTGACTGGCAGGATGGATGGATTGATGAAGGGAGTGCAGCTTGGACACTGCGTGACAGGTCTAATTTCAACAGTGGACTCAGAGATATTGACAACTGCACGCAAGCAGATGGGAGCAATTACCGACAGTCTTCCATTCTCCTCCGTCTGCTCCCGCTCGGTAAACATTTGTGTTGTCGGTGGCAGCGGGGATGGAGCGGGAGAGAAATCAGACGGAATGAAAGTTACAGCCAAAAAAACACCCTGAACACTTGAGATGGAGAACGGAGATACGAGTCGGAGTGTGTTGAAAAGGTTTCAGAACAAACGGTTTGAGTGCTGCTGCAACCTTCAAGCTGAGACGAAAGCGTGTTAACCTGCTGGAGTCAAATCAGTGAGTATAAACAAGTGTGTGATAATTCTTCTGTCAGGGTAAACGCTTGGATCTGAGTCCTATTCCCCTGCTCACACCAACAGAAGCTTATAGTAGGTAACAGAGCCTCACATGATGAATCTTATAGATGCTCTTAACATGAAATGTTGCACCAAACTTCCTCTCCGGCTGCGATGCCCCTGACCACCACTTGACAAATCAACAGCATGTTGCACAGTCAAGACATTTCCAGTTATGCTAAACATTGCCATTGATCTTACACAACCCAGCTCCTTATGCACACACACACACACACACACACACACACTGCATGCTCTGAAGTCTATCCTTTATGGGTTCCACAAATCTTCCCCCTCATTTCAACTCCTAATCAATAACAACCATGTGATTCCTTCTATACTGCACATTTGCTCTCCGACTCCAGCGCCATATGCTCCGACCGCAGCACGAATTACTCGGGCTGTGTGAGCCTTCACAACGCAGTAAATTGATTATCTGGTTGAGAAGTACATTGAATTTATTATTACTTTATTGCTTACACGTCTGGCACGTGTCTCCTCTTGATAAGTGATTAAAGCTGTGCAACAGACAGGTACGATTACAAAAATCCCTCTGCTGCGTAAACATGGGAGCAGGACTAAGCTACAGGAAGAGGAAACGGTTTACAGACTGCTGTTGATGTGGTTTGATACTGTGACAGACAAACGCTTTACTGAACTGTTCAGCTGCATTTAAAACAACATGTAACAAAAAGAAGGTTTCTTCACAGTGTTCATTGCCACAGCTTTACCAACCCACCGTGTTACAGCCACAAATGATGGATTATATTGCAACAATGCACAATGTCAACCAGTGGTTTTGATAGCTAACTTGTCAACTAAAAGACAAAGTTCTAAAATAACATTTAAACTGGGTGTTAAGACTTCTGTGTGTCTGACTGCAGTGACGTTACCTTCCTGTAAATGCTCCCTCAGGTTTGACAGATTGTTTTGATGTTGACAGCTTTTTCACTGCCGGCAAACAAGGTTCACACTGTACTGTCATGTCGGAGTCATGTTCTGATTTCACAAGGAAAATATTGTTGAATTTCCAGCACAGAAAGGCCTTCTTGTCTGACAACATTGCCACCTGCCTTTACGTAGTGGCAGATTCGTGCTGCCAAGAGCAATCACAGATGAGAAGCGTTGCAGATTATAACATGAAAACCAATGAAAAGTGCCTAAAATTTGAGGAAAAGCTACCCAATTAATGGAGCCATGCAGACAGCTCTGTATAAGAGATCCTATATTTGGTGATGTTGCACTTAAATATGTCCAAATGTGTTGCCAAAACAGGCATTTCTACAGGATTCAAAGAAACAGAATGAAAGTTATGCTATATGTATAATTGTTTTACTGAAAATAATATATTTGAATGCAGTCACCAATATTTTATGAGTAACTTCAGTTTCATGACATTTTTTACCACAGTAAGTGTATCATTATTATCTTTAACATCATTACATAACTGTGTTGCATGTCACTAGTTACTCCCCAACACTGCTTGTGTGAAGAAGCACTGCTTATGTAAAATGCATGGTAGCATAAAATATTTTTAATAAAAAATAAGAAATAAAATGACTATATTCTGCTGTTCAGTATCTGAAGAAAAAACTGTCAAAGGAATCAGTGTGTCTGTGAGCTGCTCTGATGGGGCAGCAGACAAAGGGCAGCCCTCTATCATAGTCGGCCACCTGTGGGCTTCTGTTCCTGGCTCACTCACACTCCTCATTCCCATGTTAGCCAGTCTACAATGGACAGGAGTCCATTAGCTGGCCTCCATTCTGGCCTGTCTCCGTGGATCGACGGCTGCAGGATACACAAAGAAGAATCCCGCCAGGCACAATAACACGGCGATTAACACAAATACGCCCCCCACCCAAAAAAAAAAAAAAAAATATCCCACACACCATACGCGAACAAAGCCACGCACGTTTTCACAGCTTCTCCGGCACCAACGTTATGAATATGAATAACCCTCTGGCCCAGACTTTACCAGGCTCTGCCATTCTGTTCTGCGTTCAAGCCCTCAAGATGTCACCGCAGAGACAGAAGGGCAAACTGAGAAACAAATCTGACAACACAATGTGGGCCCGCCACCGGTTACAGGCACCGGCCAGCAACAGGGGGGGATAAGAAAATACTTGTCCCAGCATTGTCCCGGTGTCCATGTGGCGAACTTAAAGTTTGCATTTCAAGGGGCCGACTTGTCTGGAGACGAGTGACGACAGCTTGCCGAAAGGATACAGATTGTGGAGGGGTGGAAACGATGGCAGGAAGATCGTCCTCTAATCCAATTCAGCGGCAGCCATTTGAATAATTGATGTGGGGACATAAATTGGTCCATTCCAGATGTCCCCTGCTCCCTTAATCAATACTGATTCCCTTAATCAATGGTTGGCTGGCCAGCCCAAGGCTTTGGCTGTTCTTCCCCCCCGCAACAGCCATGCTGCAGCCAAAGCTTCCCACAGTTTGAGTCACAGGTGGTTGGCTGCAAAGTGGCTGTTTGCGGTGATATGCTCTGGGTAATTGAGGCCCCTTACCCTGCGGGGTTGGGGTGGTGGGAGTGGCAGTGGAGACTGCAAATTGGTCTGGTGTCTAGAGGAGGCACATGGCTTCCACTGGGAAATGACTGCGGAGCAATTCCAAGATTGCCTTGAAAAGAAAACTTCCATCATGTAGAGACTGAACAGACAAATTAAAAGACAGAGCAGCATGTTGGGAGCGAGCTTAAGTGAATGTCAACTTTCTTGGAAACGGGTGCAAAGGGCCTGGAGAGACTTATTTATTGGTTCACCCCGCATTAAAAAAAAAAAAAAATTTGCTCATTTCAATGCATGTAATCTTTAACTGCGAGGACTGACAAATGTGAGTGAGTACACACACACATACACACTCACACGCAGGCAGATGATGGTGGGCAGAGGGAGGTGTGTGCCAGGATGCCAGGACAGAGCGGAGCATAGCAGTGTGTGACAGCTGGGTGGCACAGCTGGGGGAGACAGATAACCCTCAGTCTGTAAGAGCTGACAAAACAGCCACATCCCTCCTCAGAAGACTGAACGTAACGTCACCTGGCTCTGCTCTCCTTCTCTGCCTCCCTCTGTACCCGTCGCTCTTGTTGTCCCTCTAAATGCCTCTCTCTTTCAGGCAGCCTCTCATTTTCTAACTTCACAATCCCAGCGCCCGTTACATCCCTCAGCCTTTCAATGTCCTCTTCATATCTGTCTCTTTTCCAAATGTAGCCTGCGGCTGACAGGACACCGTCAGAGTACACCTGGCCAGAGCAGACCTGCGGCTGTCAGCAGGACATTGCAGTGATGCATCAATGTTCCCGCTCTTTTTTGGCCCAAAAACACGTCTCTGTCTGCCCAAAACTCACGGACATCAACAGGTGGAAAAAAACAGGAAAGTAAAAAGGATAAAAAAACATCATGCTTTAGCCAACTGAGCAAACATGCAGCTGATCAATAAAGGGATGTATATCACATTTATTTCTAAAAATCAAAGCTGCATGAATTGATTTTGAATAATTAGCGGGTAGAAAAACATCCAAGGTCTGACATATTATCATATTATAAAGTTTTTATGGGTAATTTGAGTCAGTTCAATGCTTTCTCATGGGGAAAAACAAATCAATAATTTAAAAAAGGCTGCAAAGCACCACAAAGATTCTGTTGTTTTATGTGATTTTGGCACCATCAGTGAGTGATTGTTGATTTTATTCAAAGTAAATATTGAAATTTAATAACAATTACTGGTGTAAAATTTAATATCTACCAAATCATATACCAAATTAATATCAAACCCTGCCTGTATTGTGGCTCGCACAGATAACAGCCAATCATACTACCTGTTGCTATCAGTCACTAACAGTTCACTAGTGCTTTAACGCTGTTGACCTGTGGTAAACACTGCTGCTTGACCACATAACGCTCATCCTCTTTAATCCTCTGGCCTAATGTCAGCTGAGGCGAGTAAGCACACTCGCCTGCATGCGTGTTGGCCATGTACAACACATGTATGTAAACTGTATGTTTGCGTGCCTGTCTGTGATGTGTGCAGCGTGCAATAGTCCCCTCTCTTAAACATCCCCCTTGGCTCTGAAGCCCCCGCTGGCTGGGGCCTGCCTGGCTCCCTGACAGCACGCTTGCAGAGAGGTGTTGCCATAATCGATTTACTCAGCAATCACAGATCCGCACGCCGCGACCTTCAACAAGTCCTTGAACACAATCTCTCTCTGCTGATCAGAAGCCATCAGCAGAAAGTGATTAATGAATTGCTTGTTTATGTGTGCATTTAAAGTCACAATAGCGGCAATTTGTTGATAGTGTCGCTGCTGCAGTGATTAACACATAGCGCAGGAAATGCCACCTGAATAATGAGCAAATCACTTGGAAATTTTATAAATATGTCCAGAAACACACACACAGTAGAGAAGAGAAGCTAAAGCGAGATTGTTTCTTTAAAAGTTCTTAAACATTTCAGATAGAAATGGGTCACTTTTATAAAAGGCAGCTGCAGCGATGTGAACCTGAACTTTACTGCAAAAAAATGTCTAGTTCATCCTATATATTTGTGAATGCAGAAGAAAAGCTTTCAACCTCATACTGGCATTTCCTCCCAGTTCTGTACTACATAAATTCCTATAATGTGTGGCATTTATTTCACTGGCTACCTACAGGGAAAAGAAGTGTGTGAAGGCTTGCTGTATTCTGTCAAGGAGGAGATATGGCAGAGCGAGACACTTGTTGTGAGACTCTCGCTCACTGTCAGTTTCCATCTGTTTACCTCGCTGCCAAAATGGTGGTGCTGATGGAAAACAAGCGTTCTCTTCAAAAGCCATTAAAAATGAATGAGGAGAATGAACAGATCACGCCGGGACTTTCCGCAGCACTCAGGCCATTTTATGCCTCAGGTTGAGAGATCACCCCTCTCACTGTAAAACATCGCGCCATAACAAGATAATATCAAATCCCCCGTTGCTCCGAGACAGAAACACACACACTAGCTAATGAGCCAAGCAATTAACTTCCAAACGTGCAACAAAACTTTGTCACAGGGGAGATAAATAGACCTGCTGTCTGTGCGTGAAGAAATATAAATGACTGCTACCGTGCTTTAATCAGTCTAAAGAGGGGAGGGCGAGCAGGAGGAGAGGGGTTTCCAGACTCAATCTGCTAATCGATCATCTTGACACAGGTGTTGACAACCTGTCATCAGGAGGTGACAGTGTTGTGTCCAACAGCTCGTCACAGGAGTGTATCTGACAGATCTGGTGTTGAGTTTGACTCTTAATGGGCCCTCGGGTCACACCGCAGCCAGCCAGAGTGTCATTTAGGGGTCTAGAGGTCACAAGTGGTCTACCAGGAGCACGCAGCCCCAGTGGTAACCGGGGACATCATTGTCAGTGAGCAGGGAGCGGGTACGTGTGTGTGTGTGTGTGTGTGTGCGCGTGCCGTTGCAGCGTGCAGATGGAGGGGGCTGTCTGTAAGGGAAAAAGAACAGATTGACGAGTGGAGAGGGAAATGCACTTTTCAAATGTCACCTTGCTTTGCCACCCTTTACGCTGAGAGAAGGAACAGTGTGAAAATAGAGCACCCAGAGAAAATAGCTTGAGGAGGAGAGAAGAAAGAACATGACTACTCATTTTTAGAACTTCATGGCACATACTGAGCAGAAAAGAAAACTCAAATTTTCTGGTATGCTTTTATGGTTTTAACACCTTGTAAAGTTAAGCATTTATAGCTACAGAATCTCTTTAACATCATACACTTTCCACTTTTCCTCTTTTCTTTCTTCTGAAACTTATCATAAAATATATATACATTTAATGACGCTGGACACACCTGAAACAAACATCTTGGCTGATTGAATCACAAGTAAACAGCTCTAAGTACATGTGTTCACACCTGACATTACAATCCAAATGTGTCTTCAGTGACCACTTGTGAGCAGATCTCACTTCGCTGCTCTTTAGGCAAATGAACACCCACATCTCTCCGTTTGCAAAGACCAAATGCACCGTTGTTTTTAACTAGCAGACCAACTGCTAACATGCAGGCGTATTTTTTAACAAAGAAAAAAAGAACTTGATGTATGATGTTGCTGAGTTTACTAGAAGACCCAAATGACTGAGAATTTGTAATACACAATGTTGAACGTTGGACAAAGACTATATAATATTTCCCAACTTGTGAATTTGCAATACTGTGTGATTTTTAAAGGAAGTCTGGGGGTGACAGTGGAGTAGTAACTGGTTTACTTTTACTCTTTTGTAATTTTAGATAAAATGGTGAATTCAGATGTTCAAACAGCTGCTTAATGTTGGCAGGTTAGACGCACTTCAAGACGAAGAATAGTCTCACTTAGTCAGTCTTCTTTGCAACATGTGTGTTTCCATCATTTCCCTTCTGTCTTGGTCCCTGTATCATCTTCCAAACACACATAAAAACACACACAAAACAAAAAAGGACAATCCCAGAACATTTTAAAAAGAAATAGTTTGCCTCTGAAGCTCTGAAGACATAAAAAGAGTGTGTGAAACGGAGTGTGAAGTTACAACTGACCTACAAGCTAAAGCAAACAGCTTTCAGACTCAGACTGTGGAATGTACATCCTAACGGTGCACAGAAGCTGAAAGAATGTGAGTGTCACATCTGCAGCACATTGAAAAAAAAAAAAAGGACCGGATACGAGAGTTCATCTCACGCTACATATTTACCACAACAGGTTTTCACTCCTGACACAACACCAAGTACACTGTAGTTGATGATTACATTAAAATAACTTTAAAAGAGGCTCGTTCAGAGTCATAAAGCTTATAGAATGTACGAAGGCTGATTAATAAGATTGTGGCTTAACATAGAAATAGATTAGTTATGCAGTTCAACTCTTCAAGACCAACTTTCAAGTACTTGTCTGAAAAAACAGACACCTGCCTTTATACAGTCATCCAAGAGTGCTGATTTAAATCTGTCCGACACCCATCTTATTTTCACTTGATTTAGCAAACTCAGACTGCTGCCTCTTCCCCAAGATGAGGAAGGAGCTTAGTGGTTGCTGTTATGACAGTAATGATTCAGAATCGTTATTGTGAAACACAATCACAAGGTCCAAAGCGCCTAATTTAACAAAAAAAAGCACCATGTGGTCCACAACTGCTGGCCTAAGGAGCATGTTGACAAATCAACATGTTAGTTTATTGAATAAAGCTGACTCTTTTCTATCTCAGGTCATGAACTTCTCAGTCACTCCTTGTGCTGAACTCAACTCTGGTGAAGTGGAAAGAACAAAGTTCACTTTGACAGAGTTGATCAAACAGTGCGAAGGCAGCCAAAAAGCCCAACCAGTGATGATCATAATGAGAGTCTGTCTCTGCTCAACACAGACAGAGACAAAGGTCCACGGTTACTGACTTGAAAGGCTTTTAATGGCACCGGTACTGTACCCCTTCTCTCATTAGGAAACACCTGGCTGGTGAAGAAGATCCACACACATTGTTTCAAAGTATATCACTGATCCCAGTTGAGCGCCGCTGTGTGATTTGTGATCTATCTGCTCTGTGCCAGAAAAGGAAGTTTGACACCGGCTCTCCTCTCACTTCAAAAACACATCAATCAAGTCAGTCAAAAAATGTCAGAGACCTTCTACTTGTCATTGCGGGCTACTTTGCCGTGATTGATGGTCTGGTGGTCGTCTCCCTCAGTCCCTAACCCTCCACCCACAGTAATAAAAAAAACAAAACAAATGATAACGTTTTTGAAAAATGATTCACAATATCCTCCAGCAATTCAGATAAACAATTCCCTTTTACTAAAAGGAGGGAGCAAAACAGAGACAGACGGCGACAGAGGGGGAGAGAGGGAGATGTGCCAGCAGTGCTTTCTATATTGACATTTATGGCTTAGAGGCTGTGTGAAAATGTGCGTGAGGGTGTCTGTATGTATGTGTGCGTGTGTGTCTTTAGCAAAGAAGATGCTTTGAATATTTGATGTATGTTGAAGGCAGCAGTGGCCTCTATAGGCTGTGTGTGTATACAAAGACCCATTAAGCTGCGTTCTCATGGGGAAGGTGTGTTGGGGAGAGATTCAGGCTGCCAGCACCGTCTCCACACATATCTGTCCATACTGACTTCAACTGGCCTCAATATGAATACCCTTGAGGCAATTTTTTTTTTCTTTCCATCCTTTCCTCCTCATTTATTTGTCTTTCGCAGAATCTATTCAACTCTCTCTTCTTCCATCTGCCACTTTCTAAAATGTTGTCACTCATTTTTCTCCCGTCTTTTTTCCCCCCTCTCATCCTTGCGTCTCCTGTTAACACGATTTGTCTATTTCACTCAGTATCCACATGCGTCCTCTCTCTAGCATTCTGTTTTACATGCTGTTACCTTCCGTCCATCGCTCCATAATGCTGCTTCCCCCCCCTTTTCCTCCCTCCTTCCCTCCCTCCCTGCCTCATTCTCTCGCTCACAACTGTCAAATGGCTTCATGAAATGAGCTGGAGAGATGATGAGAGAGATTGCAATCCTAATGGTGTGACATGAAGCATTGTCCCAGGCCCCTTTGATTAATGAATTTCGCAGAGCACTTGCTCTGCGGTGAACCATGCTAATTAGGCACGGCAACCCAAACAAAGATGTCTCCCGCTAATTGAGGTGAGGTCAGAGGGATTGAGGGGAGTGTGGACATGCCCGTGACAGAGTGTGTGTGTGTCAGAGAGGGAAAGCTCTAACTCATCTGTCTGTGGCCTGCTTGTATGTGTGTGTGTTTGCATGTGTGCCCGCCGGGAATTGACTTGATACCCTCACTGGGGAGCCAGTAATGGTGGTCTTTCCCTTTGAGTATTTGCTTTTCGGCAGGAGACAGAAGGTTAGTGGATGACCTTGTTTCCCAAGTGCAAGAGACTTGTCCCCTACACTGTAGCGTGGTTTCCATCCTGCTGCTGCCATTATAATTCTAGTGGGGATCTGTGTGAGGTCAGTGTGAAAATTGAAAATGCAAGGGCAAACCACTCACTTCATACTCAAATTACATAAGCTTACTCGCACATTGATTCCATTTATTTATTGAAATGGATCCGAGCAGGAACAGTTAGATGCAAACTGCCCAGTTCAGTCCCTTAAATAAACATTATTGACATGTTTAGAGCCGTCCAAACGACCTCTGCTGTTTAGTCTCCTACCATTGATATTATTGGCGTGTTTACAGTAACTGAGTGGCCGCGCATCTGTTGTTCCCAGGATATCCATATGTTTGCGATTGATCGGGAAATAGAGAAATTCCTTTAGAGGACACTATCCTCTCAGGACATAAGAGGGACACAAGAGACGGGTAGAGGGAGGAACGGTGGGTTCACAGCCGTGGAGTGAGCCAAACCAATGAAGGTTTTGGGCAACAAATTCAGTGACGGTGTTTACAAGTCAGAAAAATATGCAATACTATCTACGACTAAAAGGTTTATTGTTTAAAAAGGTTAAAAAAAACAAAAATCTCACTGCAATTTTCTAGAACATGAAGTTATGTCTTCAAATTGCTTTTTTTGTTCAAGCAACATCTCAAAACCTAAAGACTCTTCATTTACTACCATAAATGACAGAAAAGAAAGCAAATCTTGACATTCAGGAAGCCTAAAATAAGCAGGTTTTTAATTAAAATGACTTCAGTTATTAATCAATTATCAAAAAAGGCAAATAATTTTCATTCCATTAACTAATGCATTAATCAAATAATCTTTACAGCTCTTCTTTGCTTGCAGTAAACTGATGCCAAAACATTCAGTTTATGGAAACTTACCATGTTCACTTTACAAACTTAAAGTCCGCTGGCTCAGAGCTATGAGGTAAGGGCTGTCAGGGTACACACAGGGTATTCAAATTGCACCCGGCAGGCAATATGAGGTTAGACAAAGTTTCTCATTATAGTCAGTATCAGTTGCTACAGCAGAGTGTGTGTGTCATATTTACATACTGGCATCACAGGAGCCGACTCTCAACCATTATTATGATGAGGTCAGGAGAGGCTTGGTGACAGCAGCCAAGACACATTTCTGACAAGAACCTCCCTCAATGCTCTATTTCACAGAACCTTTAGCAAAATGTTGCCTTGGTAACTCAAGGTGCACTATCTCATTTGTCAGACGGGGGTCGGGGGGGGTGTAGGTTTAGATGGGGGGAGGAACTAAGGGCCATTAAAGCTCCACTGGGAGGGCTCATGCATATTTAAGTGGGATAGATTAAAGGTTGGTCGTCTGGAAGTCGTGTGTGCCAACCAAGACCGAACCTTCTTCTGTGACATGTCATTAACCCTTTAATTGACTAATGGCTGTTGAGGTTGCAGATATGAGCTAATGTAGCCATTTCTCAATGCAAATGTCGGCAGTGTGTGCACGCTACACTTTAGCAATTGGCTTTTGAAGTTCTGGGTTGTAGCAAATGGACAAGAGGTGAAAAGGTCAAATTGTGGCATTTGGATCTTGGAGCCTTTTGGTTTTTGTTTCCTACTGAAGGATAACCTGAAACTTACAGAGTATAAGTGATTTATCATCCTGTATCTTAAATCTCTTATCAGGTTTTCTTTGCACAGTCGTCACTTACTAATATTATTAATGTAACTGGCATCATCTCCAAAAAAGATAGTAATTTAGATTTGTCACATTAAGACTCATGAGTATCAAATGGTATCAGATCTGCACTCTGTATAGATAAATAAATATCATGGGTTCCTGTGTCACAATCCCAATGCATATCTAAATAATAATACATATCAGAGCCATAGATTTGAGACCCTCTGGTTCAACTTGAGTTTGGATATAATTAGAACTGTCTTGACACAATACAGCAACAACATCAAGGTCAAGTTTTGACCCCAAAAAATTTGACAACAATAAGAGAGAAAGCAACAGACAGACTTTCCTAAAGCAATAACTTGAAACTAACTTGAAATGCTCCCATTAACCCTGTGACTTGACTGGAACTTGGCCTCAAGTATTTAGACTTACTTTGACAAGGTTTCAGACACAACGTGGTCCTCTGCTCTGACCGACTTTGACTTGACTCAAAAAGACAGAACCATAACATGCTTGTCTCTTTCCATCTGCGTGAAAACCAGCTCTCTGTGTGCTCCCATTCCTCTGATGATTTTGTGCTTTTTTTTGCCATAAAAGATATTCTAATTTCAGCCAATTTTCTCCCAAATTTTCCGAAGGCAGCGATTTCCAGAACAGGCCGGTGTGAGCCCAGAGGGGAAGCAGAGGAAAACATCAAACACGCAGCCTTGTTGTGAACAGGACACAGTGTAGGAGTGAAAATGTGTCTTCACCTGTCACGACTGTCAGAATGTCTGTATTTGTGACTGTCTGGCTGGTGTCTGTGTCGCTACTCGTCTTTAAACACAACCAGCAAGCTCTGTCTTTCTATATGCCAAAGTAAATTGTGGGGGTTTGGGTTTGTGAGAGAGAGAGAGACTGAGAGAGAGCAAGATTGGTCTGTCTATGTGCATAAGAATGCAAGTACAATATCTCTCACATCTCAAATCTCCTCTTAATCTTGTTATAATTGCCTGGCGAGCCTCTCTACTATCCTCAAACCTTAATGCCTCCTCTTCCACTTGACCTTGCTACTTCAGATTCACCTCCACAACAACAGAACATTTCACAGTTGATAAGGGAGACACAAAACTTCAGAGTAAACTCCAGATAAAACCTCTTACTTCCCTCCTTTGGAGTTATTGAGCTTGTGCTGAGACTTAATAAGAAGGCAGGAAGAATTGTTGGGGATCATAGTGGGCTCAATGGTCTGCTAACCAATAAGCAATAAGAAAAAATAGTGAGACTAAAATAAAGAAATGAAAAAGCCTTTGTTATACTTATTAATAATCAGACTATGAGGTCTGCCTAACTTGGAAAAAAGTCCCCTGGATCCCCATCTGTTCAGCCTCAAGCTCTCTACTCAAGGAAAGACTTTGGCCAGGAAAACTGTGATAGGTCAAAGAAAAACCTTCCAACATCTGCAGCTTTTCTAAACAAAAGTCTATTTAATCAGCATGACTGCAGTCTGAAAGACCGGCCAAATTTGTGGAGGAGGCCCATCATCGATGACCCATGAGGACCAACCTCAGAGCCGCTCCATCTCAGCCAGGACCAGCGACCCAGCTCGTCCAGCTTCAGAGCAGTGACCTCAACCACCACCTGCAGCGTCCAACGGCAAATGTCAGCATCACACAACATGGAAAGACCAAGTTCACCTTGAAGTCTCAAAAGAGTTTGATTATAAAGCTGGAAAATTCTTGTTTTTGGTTTGAAAAGTTTAGTTGAGTTGTTTTTATCTTTCACCATTATATTTTCTATCTATTCTTAAAGAGCTGATTTAATTTTCATAACCTGCCACTGATGCCATCTACATTTCTCATGATTCTCAACCCTTTATTTTGTAAACTATACCTTACAAATCAATTCAATTCACTTTAATTTATTTTGAACACATTAAATTTTTAATGTGCATGCAATCAATTCACTATGCCTAATATAATATTATTCAGCATCAGCCCAGCATACATACTAGGTTCTTATTTTTCCTTGCCCAAGCAATATATATATACATATATATATGATTTGTATATATGATATATATGACAGCAGAGGGTGGACAATGATGGATTTGAGGGATAAATATAGCATAAAGAGCAAGAGAAAGCTACTAACTGTGCCTTTACTCAACTTAAAACAAAGCAATATTAGAAAACGTCTCTTAAAAAAATAAAAAAATGGAGAAACAAACCCAGTTCACTCGGCATAAATTCTTTTTATCTCATTTTCCACAATATTCTCACCATGTGTGTGAATTTGTGTATATATTCGAGTGTCTGTTAGTATAAAATTGAATAAGAGTGTTTGGGGACAGGAGGAAGTGCAGAGATGCCTGAGGAGGAGAGATAATTAGGTGTGGAGATGCAGAGGCTGCTTTTGTTGCCGTGGCGACAGACTTGTAAACATTGACCGATCCAATCTTCTTATAGGAGGAGGAAGAGAGGAGGAAGTCAATCATACAGCCAGGCAGAGAGAATTAGACATACACTTAGGCAGAGAGCCAGAGAAATACATGCAAAAACATAAACAGACAAACACACACATACACACACACACACACACACACAACCTTTACTGTGGCCAAGTAGAGACTTTGTGCTGGGGGACAGTGTTGTTCCAGTGAGATTATGAGCTACACGGGTGGCACAGATCCCATCAGGGCCTCAGGCATACGGACTAAAGTCAGTCAAGTCACTAACACCTATGCAACGCCCAGGGGAGCACAGACAGAATTACATTCACCATATTCAATCTGTGAGCGGGGTCTCCAGATGCACGTGTTTCATGGAAATAATGCAGAAATGGGAAAACAATGAAATCGAGGAGATTATGCTCTTACTCCAGCCTTATCAAAATTCTGCTGTTTCCCACCGGACCCATGCAAGCATTTTTCAGAGATGCTTCCTTTAAGTGGTAACCATGTTTCTGGGTAACAAAGAACATTCCTAATTCAAGCCCTTTGGGGATGGAGGCCACTCAATTCGCTAAAATGGAATGCACTGAAATAGGTTTCCATTTTATATTCATAATATTGATATGCTGCTCACGCTCGCGAATGCAGTGGCTCCTGAAAAGCTGAAAAACAAACATTCCTAATACAAGCTGTTGGTGCACAGATATGTCAAACTCTTCTGAAACCAAGAGAAGTACCATCTCATTTTAAAAGGGTCAGTTCACTCATAAAGTCCCAAAAATATTTGTTATTTTTCCCCATTTCAGTATGTTTCCATTCAGACAGCACTAAGGTAGAAGGTAGAAGAACATTAGTCAAACAGCTCTCATTACATGCATGTACAGTTCAGCTGTTTGAGTAATTATGCAGAACTTTAGCAAATAAGGGATCAATATGCTCCATGTTCACTGAACTAAGTATGTACATGTACATCGCACAGAGGGGACAATGTTATATGATTCATGTGTTAGGTTTTCTGAAACTGTCTCTTTCAAACCTAAGCCAAAAGCTCATCAATCAGCTCTCATAGCTTGGCTAAGAAAAATAAGTTGACATTCATTTCCTTTTAGCAAAGCATATGCACATATTTGTTTTTTAAAGCGAAGTGGGCTGTTAATCATGACAGTGGACAGATCTGCAAAATATTACTTTCAAAAAAATGTTAAAAATTTTTAGATTTGGGTGTGGAAAATAAATGTTTCTAAACTTCAGGCAGTCACACCCAAACAATATGGAGGGAGATGTCAGACATGAGAAAAATAAGCATTTATTATCTCCATTTTTTTTTAAATATTGCAGTGGACTTACATCTATTAATGCTGATCATAATGTGGCTGCTTTGTGTTTCATTGTTCATAATCATACAAAGCGAATCTACAGTTTAACTGCATTATTTAATCTATAAGCACTCTGCCTTTGGCACTATTCAGAAAACAAACCAGATGGCAGGGCAGCGATGACTTTGCTTGTTGTGTGACTGCTAATATCAAGAAAATTACAATTTAACAACATGACTGCACAGCTGTTTTAAACATGCTGTCTAATTCTTTGTTTAGTCCTCTTTATGGTAATATTGTATTGTGAGAAATCTAATGTATCTTATTTACATAAAATTTGTAAATCTTTTATGTTTCTTTACAGCTCACAAAACAAAGACAGCCATTTACAACACATGCATCACTTTTCTGTGTGTCTGTGTGTGTGGGGTAATGGAGGGCGGGCCACCACCTCCATGTGTCCCCTCCATCTGTCACCTGGTGAATCATTGTGTCCAGGGGCCGTGATCCGGCCCCCCAATATGTGGGATTGCTGGAGGGAGTAAGGAGGGGCGGGTCAACATCCATGTCACTCTAATGGACGTGGGGCCCGCGACCCTGGTGGTGTGTGTCTGATTTCCTCCATGTATGAAAGGATGAATGAATGAATGAAAGTATTCATGACCGCAGGCACTGTTAATGTCAGTGGGCTCCAGAATAGGCTGCGACCTCTGGAGTTTTGCTGACGGACAGATGGACGGAGCGACACCGGCTGCAAGACAGACACTTTCCTCAACCTCTAGCAGAGGTCATTAACGGGGACAGTGATCCACAACAGCAGTCATTACTGTTGGAACTGGGATCCCTGTTACTGACATGCCATAATGTCCAGACCGTGTATGGCTGTGTCAATAAGACAGAATGACCCGTTTCAGTGGTCATTACACAGAAGCCAACGGGTCAGTGGCTTTGAGGACGGATGACGGGAGAGCATGAGGGAGTCTGAGGAACAGAGGGCAGCAGACATATTGTCATAGTTTGTAATTACAGGGCAGTGTCCGTTCAATCATACATTTGGTCGCTCCGTGAGTGTGTGTGACTGCACATGTAGTTGACTTGGCATGTCAACCCTGTTCAGCTCTGTGTATGTTGGTGGCTCTATGCCCGATTACTGCGTGTCATATAGCAACTCATAACAACAACATGCTGTTGGCCTCCAGCAGTGGAACATGATTAATTACCTTTATTAACGAACTGTAATAAAGTTCAACTATAAGATATTTGAAAATTAACTATCCCCAAGAAATTCTATGCACTTTAATTCAGTGGAAAATGGTGTGTTTTTATTAAGTTAGTTTACAAATCAAAACTTTATATACAAAGCCATAAGAAGCTTATAAAGACTGAATGTTGTGGTACACAATAGAATAAATTACCAAACAGTATATAAAGTAGTTTAAATTAGCCTAATCTCTACCAGCTACACAAGCTGTTCACATCTTTATGCAACATTTGTAACAGTGTAAAAACATCACAATGATGGGGATCAGTCTGCCTGCATAATAGACACTTATAGGTACATTGCTAATTGTACTTACATGCTATTGCTCAAGTAAAATTTAGGATATTTCAGTATCTTTAACATTGTGGGTTTTACTACTTTTACTTTAGGATATGAATTCTAATTCCACCACTGCTGGCTACTTAACATTCATGGCAATTTCCATTGTGACTAATCCTATATTATAAAACTGCGGAGCTCAAAGTCTGGCTCGCACCGAGCAGCGCGCCGTCAGCTGCCTGACTTTCCATCTGTTCATCAGATTCTTTCCTCAGTTGTGTTGCTGGTGCTCAGAGTTTGATTGCAACCTTTTAGCGCGCTGCTTTTGACGTGTTTATTCCAGCTGTTCCAATCTGATTGGCAGCTGGTCTTTGTGTGTTTGTGTAAGGTGTGTCTGTGCGTGCTTGTGTTAATGACGGTGTGTCTGTGTGTGTGTGTGTGCTGGGGTTTATGTGTATATGACGAGGCAATGAAAGGACAGAAACAGACCTGCGGTGAGCAGAGCATTTTGTTCCCTTAGATGTCTGAACTGGGAACAACCAGCCAGCTAGTGCAACACATGGCTGATTGAGCTCAAGATGACAATTAAAAAATAAAGGCTTCTAAAATAGCTCAACAGTACCATCACTCCTCAGATGCTTTGCTCAAATTCCTTTTAAAAACAACATGTTTGGGACAGAGCAGTGAGTCGGTTAACAACATGAGGGGCATGCTCTGCTGATAGGGAAAAATAAGCCGCCGCCAGAGCCTCGAAGATGAGCTCAGGGAAAAAGAAAAAACATCATGAGAAGAATTCTGAGGCACTCTCACAGTGTTAAAACGCAAAAGCTGCCTAATAGCATTACACGGTTTCACTGCAACAAGGAAAAGAAGAGGAACTTTGACAGCCAATGAAAAACAAACTCGCCTCATGAGATGCAGGCTTGTAAACAGGCTTTGTGTAGCGGATTTGTATGACTGAAGATGTGCCACTTAACTCTTGTTGCAGGTGTGTACTGTAGTTTACTTTTGTTTCCTTTGAGGCACTCAGCAACAACAGAAAACGTAGTCGCTGAGTGGCTCAAGCCGCTCATGCTGCTCTTTTGGTCTTCTCTAACAAATTATAGTTATTATAATTTTTACTAGTATGTTGTTGTTGATGCTCCTGACGTTGACAAAGAACTGTTCCTTCTTCCCTTTCACTGTGTAAACTGATGTAGATGATGATTTACTCAGCAGTAATGACTACTTTTTATATATGCTATGCATTAACTAATATGTGAGGTCTTGTAATGTGTATAATGTGTATAACTTCTTTATATAATATCAATCTTGATTCTTTTAAACCTGTCGAGTAGATTTATTTGAGCTTATATTTCCTGATAAGTGCAACGGACAAAGCCTTTTAAATGAAACTTTACACAGGGGGCTTCTGATTATTAAATGTTACTGCCCTCTCTTTTAAGTGGGTCACTGCCCCCCACAGTGTCAGTGACGCCCTTGATGCAGAACATAGACCATCAGGGTCTGACATAATGATGGCCCAGGGCCAGTAAAAGTTTATGTAGTGAGTGATCATCACATCGAGAACATCTGAGCTGAGCAGCTCACTATGCAAGTTGCAAAGGCTGCTAATTACCTGAGGGCCTCAGCTCCCGATGTTAATGTTTATGACCGCCATGAGACAATGAAGCAGAAATACATTTCTGGTCACAAAAAGAGAAAAACATATAATGAGAGAGAACTGCTGGAACAGACAAACCAAAGGCGCACAAAGTTTCATACAATGACGATGATTATCTAGTGTCTAACTTATGGTTCAGGTGCAACTCTGGACAAATGCAAGATAAATAGCGATGGATTGACACTGGCATTTAAAACTGTATTTAAAACGCTGATTACTGGGCGATATGGATGCATTTCTCTTAATAAATAATAAATGTTCAGCTAAGCCATGAGCTAGGCTTATGTTCACATTGTATGGTCAAAGCTCATATTTTCTAAAATTTTTTATTCATTCTAATCTTCAAATTCATTTATAAGATTTTACAGACAATATTAAATTTATGAACATTGTGTATTTAAACCTTATTCTGTTATTTATAGGTCTACCTATTCATGACCGAATGATGCAGTTAACCCTTATAAAGGAGGGGGGACTGTAGTTAAAGCACTGGGGTGTCATGTGTGATCCATGAGACCACAGGAAGGACAGGGCCGGCTGTGCAGAACATGCCAGAGCAGTGATGGCTATGGCAGAGTGGAGCATATATCCTTTAAGATGACTGAACTATGGATAAAAGGCTCTAATCTACTGGCCAGCGGGGAAAAAACGTTATGTTGGACACTGACAGCACTGATAATATTACAGCTATGTAAAAAAATCCCCTAACTTGTCCGTTCATATGCCAAGCATGTTTTATCACGTCTTGAAACCCAATTAATATAGTATGTAAGTTTGAATCAGCATGCATGTCCAGAGGAAAGTAAGTCAGATTATCATCCGACAGAAGCTGTCTACCAAACTTGAGCTGCACGTTCTCTGAATAGTTATAATTTCCCTCCCTTGCTATTTCATGAAAATATATCATGTGGTTTTATAGCAGCTCCTAATGTTGAATTAAATTTCCCACTTACGATAGCCAGCCATATCTTCAGTCTCAAGAGAAATTCACCACATTTTGTTACTTTCCAAGATCTTAAACATATAATTAATTCAATTTCCTTGTCAGGGTCTTTTTCTTCTCTTTAATTAATGGCATATCTTGAGCTCAGTAAGAAGGGAAGCTTGGTCTTGTGACAAGCCATCGTCAGAATTAAAGAAAGACACTGGCTACACACCAACGGAAACACAATGAGAAAGAATCCAAATGTTCCTGGATGAAGTGACAAGATAACATAATTGACAAATGATTTCACTTTGCATGCATATAATTTAATTGTTTCTGGACGGTGGTTTGCTTTAGTTCCGTCTGCTCTGATGAGATATACACAAAAAGCGATTAGCATCACTTGCAGTACAACTCCACTGAGCTTTTTATGAATTCAATTCGCACAACCGCCGTTCTAATTGCTCACATTTAGTTTAGCAAAATCTGCCAATGCCAATCATTAATGCAAGATAGAAGTCCAACATTTTCTCTTGACCTTGTTTCCTGCCTGACTACATTCTGTGGGGTTTTTTTGTCTCTTCTGCTGCGTCTCTGATGCAAATGTATCTGCACCCACAACTTAATATTCTCACTCTCTCATAAAAACAATCTCAAATACATTCTGTCGAGAAAATAACTCTCCCCTGAAAGTCAATCATGGCAATTAGACACAAGCAGCCCACTCCATGAATTTATCCACACATTGATGTATTCATCGACGCAGGCCTTCTCCTAGTAAGATTGGTAATTAAAAGGTTCTTAGTGGAGTGGTCTGGGGTAATCTGGGGCCCGTTAAAAGCCTTAACGCCCTGCACTGTGGGGCTTAATTGGTACTGTGCCATTTATATGATTAATAACCAACCAAGGTCTGCCACCTAAAAAGCACTCTTTACTCTTGGCAATTCATTAGAGTAGAGGGTGCTCTGGACTCCAATGAAAAGAAAATGTGTTGATAAAATAGCCTTGTTAATTTGCAGAGATTATATTTGCTGTGATCCTATTCACTGATTATCAATCAATTTCACTGCTTTCTGCCCTTTGGGGCATGAAGGCAATGGACTGTTTTATGGTGATATTTGCCTATTTTTTTAAATACTAATAATAAAACAAAAGGAACTGTTTTGGGCTGCCATCAGAGACATGAAGTAATGGAATTGTGTTTTGAGAAAAGTTAAAGAGACGATGGAAATAAGAAAAGGAAAGGGTTGTCTGATCGATAAAGAGAGACCTTGTTTCCCACATTTGTGATCCCACAGATGTGTTGTAGAAAAAAGGGGGGGGGTTTATATGTTGCAGTAATTTTTCCAAAAAAGTTACTGTAAAATGAAGTAAAATAAGATACTATACATATATATGCAATATACATATAAATAATTATAAATTATCAGAGAATTAGGATTCTTACATGAATAAATATCTGCAGTGTTATATTCTAAAATCAAAATCAAGTCATGGTGTGAAGGGCATTAAGTAATATAATCCTCAGAGGCAGTAATTTAAAAACCACAGGACAACATTCAACCCTAATCGTGACTTCCATTGATATACTGCTGCAATAATGAAAATATTATATTTGGTGTAACATTCATGGTTATGGTGGCTGGCTGCCTTTGTAATTATGGCTTAATTAACTCATCGAGATTGAGTAATGTGTCACAGTGGTGGTGGTGGTGGTGGTGGTGGTGTGTGTGTGTGTGTGCGTGTGTTATTATACAGTAGAGATAATTTTTTTTCAAAATGTCATCCTCTCAATCTGATGGGATGACTGTGTGTGTGCAGAACTGGTGTAAACATGGTTAAAAACACACACACATACACACACACACACACAAGCCATGGTTGACTACTCACTTGCCTCCACATGATTATACATTATCATCCCAATTCTACAGTCTTCATGGACCTGACCTGTTCCAGTGGTGGAGGGTGGGGGTGCAGTCACTACTTATAAGCCCGGCCACGTCTGCCTACTCGACCGTCTTTGCGTGTTCCGCCATTCTGCTGCAATGCAAAGCTCTGCGAGGGGAAATCAACTTCAATCAGTCACGCTTTCCTGCTGCGTCGGGGAAGAGAGTCTACACCTCTCAGTTTTGATGAGCAAGGACGCGGATGTGTGATTTTGGAATAAAGAGCCAAGTTTTCGGGCCTTGGACTGTGCCCAGCTGTCACCTTTCCATCAAAGGTAGAGATGTACGCGCGCGCACACACACATACACACGGGCTGCTTATCGCCTCTCCAGGGGAACGGAGGCAAATTGGATTTTCTATATTATCATAAATGAGCTGATTTTTAGGGCTGTTGCACTCGTAATAAATAATTTACTCGAGCTCATCTGATGTTTGTTTGTGTATTTACAGTATGCCTTTTCAAATGTGCATGAGAAGCAGCATTTGCATGTGTGTGAGCTGTAGATAATTTAATATCCTATTTCCTTCAACTATAGGTGAGGCCTCAGTGTCTAAAGAACCCCTATTACCAGAGACCTTTCCTTATCTCCCTCTATTCTCAGCCCACGCATGCCTCCAACAATATTCAGACCCATACAAATCCAACCCCCTTATTTGCCTGTTAATGACCTGAGACACAGGCTCCCTCTGCTAAGGAGCCAGACAGAGGACAGTCCCACTTAAAAAAACAGTGATAGAGAGTGTAGAAATCCTCATTTACATATTAAACCCTACACTGCTTCTCTATCACAGCAAATAGCTTCACTAAACCGAAACATCTACGATGAAGGAGCTCTGGATGAACCAAATATTTGCATTAAATTTATGTCTTTGTATCCATCTAGGTTAAAAAAAAATCAAAGATGATTGTCTTCTATCAATAAAAGTGTGAAAGCTTTTTTTTTTAAGAAAAAATGATACTGTTCCTTTACACAGATGTAAAATCACAGGTCTCTTTGGTGGATTAAGGTCTCAAATAGAAAGTCAGAGAAAGCGTAATACTGGCTCTACTAGCAGAGGGAAAAGTGTCTTAATAAGACCAAACAAAGTACTAATGGTGACCAAGGATATAGAGAACGCATACAGAGCAGGGAGGAAGGAAAGTGATGGAAAGAGGAACAGAAAGATATAAATTAGACTTCGACGAGGGAGGAAACAGAGCAGTGAGGAGTTGAGGAATAACAGTAGAGACAGAAGGAGAGAGTGAGGGAAAGAAGCAGCAGCAGAAAGAGATGGAAGGAAGATTAGCCTGCGAGCTGAGAGGGAAACAGAGAAGGGAGAGGAGGAGGAGACCTGCTCATAATGGATTGATTCTCACATTTCTTTGAGGGCCTGTTCTTCCTGTCTCCTTCCAGATGAATGGTAATTGCCCCGCCGGCTTTAATCATGTGTTGAATTGGCAAAAAAACAGGAGGAAAGCGCTTCTACGGCAATTGAGAATCGATCGCTCTGGAAGTCGACCTATTGCTACTCCGCTTTATCCCCCCCCCCCAAACTCCGCCATCACACACACACGCACACACACTCTTAACGCACAAATGCACAGACTAACACGTGCACACCCATGTCAGAGCAAGTGACAGAGGCACTAATTACAGTGATGGCTAGGTGGAAAAGAGTACGAAAAATGAGGGAGGGGGGGTGGAGGACAGGAGAAAAATGGAGGTGGTGAGAGAGTTGAACAGTGGGGCACAAGCTCCCATCTTGGCCTCAGAGTGTCAGCTGTGGCAGCAGACTGAGAGGAGGATAATCGTTTCATCAAGGGTGCAATTGCCATCACTTCCCTTATTCTCCACGAACAAAGCACCTTCTAACATTTGTAGCTCATTTAACTTGACGGTCGCCGCCCGATAAGACGATACATCGCCGCCTTTTATCCCGCTCATCAATACACATGAAGCTCGCAAGCCACAAACATACATGGCGCCGTATAGAGAGCCAGTATAGCCGACCTATAGCAGAGCAGGAACACTCGACGTGTCTGAAATTGCAGAGCTCCTGTACTCAGACGCTGCATTCAGCTTCAGTGTTTCACCAGTGTGGAACAAATATCTCCTTATAAAAACATGCGGTTTATCTGAAAGAACACAGCAGAACGCCAAGGACTTCACTGAGGGTCAGACGAGTGGAAATAAAACATGAGTTTAGATGAAAATTCATCAACCCCAGCAAATAATGCAACCACGATTCCTGAGATCTGTATTTCTATTTCTTTCTTTTGCATTCAAGTTTTTCTAAAACCTGTAAAAACCTGTAAGTGTTCTCAAAACAGATAAATGAAAAGTGATTCAGTACATTTACTTATGTTGTATTCATGTTGTACAATTTCAAAAAACATGTACTTTACTTGAATATTTCACTTATCTGCCTTTTTTACTTTCATTCCACTACATTTTAGAGGCAAATATTTTACTATGCACCATGCAATATTTATTCAATAACTTCAGTTACCTTAAAAAAATCATTTGTAATTATATTAGAAATTATAAACAACAAATAAACAACGATGCATTAGGATAAGATGATCCTCAGGGTGAAATTCACAAGCTACACAGCAAAATATGTAAATCTACTGTTTGTTCTGTTGAGATATTTGGATGCTTTGTATGTTTTCTTAAAATTTTAAATGTGGAACTCGTTACAAAGTGTTTTTTAGACTGTGGTCTTCATACTTTTGCTTAAGTAAATTAAAGAAATAATATCACACAGAGAAACTGAGATCCATAAATATGGAGGCTCTTTTTCGACAGCCAGAGGCAGAAAAATCTCCATTTTCTGGGGAAACCAGCATGTCAACCATCCACACACTGGTCGGTGTTTTATTAGAGTGTGGTGTTCAACTTCAACAGCAAATGAATACACTTCTAGCTGCTGACTGATTGTGTTGCTTGCAGCATGAATGAAACCTTTTCATTGCAAGTACCGTTTAAACAAAAAGCAGCACACACTCAATGGGCTTTATTAGGATTTGATTTTTCACCCTCCCATACTTTGACCTTTAAAGGTCGCTTCCAGCATGATGGAAGGTTTCGCTCATGTCCGCCATTCCCTAACATCATTGTTGAGTGTTTCAAAGTGATTTGATTTCATTTTTTGCAGATTTATTTGATACCTTATGTTTTAAACGGCTTTATATCATAACTAGTACATGGCGCAGAAGTTAACTGCAATTTAAAGTTGCAATTTTGCGAAGTAACCTGTTATTCTGAATGTATAATACATGGCTGCTATTTAACGGAATGATCCTTCAAGTCAACTGTAAAAATAATTGTAATTTATGTTATATTTTATTTCATTTTATACAAGAACTACTATTAAAATGCATAGATTGAAAGCCTGGTTATACCTCTCTGCCAGCGTCTCCGTGACATGAGTGTATTTTTACTCCTGCTTTCTGTGCTATTTGAATATTGATTATATTTAAGTCTAGAAGGTGTGAAAAGATCTTTTCTTTCTTAAATAATGGCACTTGAGAGAAAGATGCAGAAATTATTCAAAAATCACTCTGGAGCTGTTGCAGTGCAGATTTCACAAAACACTGTGTGCTTGAATCATTATGCTGTGTGTCTTTCATTCACAAGAGGTTGGCTTTGTGTGTGTGTCTGTAAAGGATCACTTCTTATCCCACCACAGACACTCATCTTCTCCTATCTGATGAATCCTCTATTATTCCTCCCCCTTTTATGAACATGTCCCTGTTAGAATTAATTACCCCTTGCAATCAGGGGCCCCTCTAGGGTCGTGGCCCCTTATCAGAGTGTTTGAGTGGTGGATGGAGGGATTGAAGGGCAGGGGAGGGGAGGCTTCATAGAGGGCTGGGGGTGGATGGTGGTTGATGTGGCAGGTCAGTTCATCCATTTGCACTACATTAGTCTGTTGTCGATTTGGTGTGTCAGCGCCGTGTGGTTCCCTGCTCTGAGGACAGGATCTGAGGGAGAAAAGGGACCCTGTTGGACTCGTGAAGGAGCATCCTGCGAAATGGGAAAAGTCCGTGTTTCGCCAAACACAGACTGATGGACAAGGTGTGACACGGGGACCCGGCCACTTAACAGGCACTAATGGCTGTACCAGATTACCTGTCGAAGCCAACCCGTTGCCATCCAAATCACCAGCTCAAATTGATAGCACCGGCAGTGCCACAGGAAAAAAAAAAAAAAAAAAAAGGGCTCAGATCAGCCCAATCTCATCCTCAAATCTAATGGTCTCCCTCCTCCATTAGAAACGCCATTTTCCCACCGGTGGGTTTCAAATTGAGTTTGGGCACGCTTAATATTCCTCTGCTTTGATACCTATAGGCTGCGTGTGGGTGGTGTGTGCGGCATTATTCATCATTTAAGTATAGAATATTAGATTGTGTCGCTCGTTCCAACTTCATAACGCCACACAGCGAGACAGCGGGTCATAAATCTCGACACAGACCACCGGTAATTCATCACGTCTCTGAGACAAAAAACAAGAGTGAGACGACCGAGTCCTTCACAAAGTTGGAGAGATTGAAGCGGCTCAGAATTGGAGGATGAGGTGTTTTTTCAAGCGAGTGGGGGGGGGGTTAGGGCACCGGCTCCGTTGCCTCGAGATATTCTCAGCTTGGAGTGCTGTGACGCAATTTAACAACTGTGAAATCAACTTTCAAGCACACGGGGCTTCAGGCCATTATTAGAGGTACGCCCTATGAAAGGTACCACATGTAAGTACTGTATTATTGTGAATGTGTCTCTCTCCATCAGCGCACGTATATCACAGTGGGTCCTGTTAAGTACTCTCACACGTGAAACGCTGTAGGTGTTTTAAGAAGCTTGGAAAACATGAAAAGGAGCCCGTCAGTTCATAAACCTTTCAGAAAGTTCAGGATTTTACAGCAGGGCCTCAGAAAGCCCTGAGACCTTTCCCCTGTTATAACTGATCCAATTACTAACATTCATAGAAGTCTGATTTGGAGTCAAGGCTCAACAGCTCAAAGCTCGGAGGAAGAAAATCCACAGGTGCTCAGCAGCATGTCATAACAGCCACTTAGAAGGAGGTAATTGAACATAAAATGGCAGTTCAGAGCTCATTCATTCAGTAATAAGGAGTTTTGTGAGAAGTGCTACGCTACTAAAATTGTTGACTCTATTCACTTCAATCAAGCTCAGTTCAGCCATTATACCCTTACTCACACACTGAATGTTATATTAGCTATGAGGTGTTGGAACGGCGCCACGGACTCGACTTGCAAAACGATGATGAAGCAGGCAGCAACAGGTGTGATGTGGGGCTCAGTGCAAACACGACACAGAAGGAACGCATCAATCACTGTTAACGAAGCACAAACAAGTTAATAAAGAATCAACATTATTTAATGAAACTAATTACTTTTAACTAACAATCAGGTTTTAAATGTATGCATTGTGCATGCCTGTCTCTTTTGCACCAGTCTGTCCATTTCCCTACTGATTCATGCATCTTTTTATATCACACAAAAAAAAAATCACATTCAGTAACCTACTGTGTATTTTATTAAATGTCCCTGAAATGAAGGTTTCTCAACATCCTTTCCACCTTCATACCCTGCTAATCCCACCTTTTTTCTGCTTACAGGGACATGATTCATGCTTTTGGCTCGTTTGACTTATCTAGTTAAAAATAGAGTGGACGGAGGATTTCTTTATATTATTTTCTGTCAAGGCAATAAAAAAGTTTAGAGGAAAACAAGGCATTTAAAACAGGAGAAAGAAAGTTTGGGCTTCTAGCTGGAGATATGGTTCAAGATGTCAAACCAACCCCCGCAAAAAAAAAAAAAAAAACACTTCTAGGAAATATTATTCTTTTTAGAGGATTTAATTTGTACTATTAAGTTTGCATCACATAGAATAAGGTTGCTGTGTCTCATTTGACTGCAGGCGTGAGTTGCCCGAATCCTCTTTTTTTTTCACTCTGCTCTCTGTTATTCAGATCAGATGGTTATATTTACTTTGGAATTCATTCTGCTTTTAAGTTACTCAACCGCCTGAACTTCTTGCTGTGAGCCTTCTGTGGAGAGGTGCTGACAGAGTTAAAAGTAGCCCCTGACATCCTGAAAATTTGGATGAAATCTGTTTCCTGCCCGGCCATCCGCATCACGATCCAACAACTCCAGCTCCAACTTGACATCCACACATCTCTGTTTACTTCTATCCAACAGGGTGCTGCATGTACCATCCTTAGTTTTGATCTTTTGCATATGCAGGTCAGTTCGAGATAGTGCTCAGTTCACTCTGGAATCCAATAAAAGACATTTGAAAAACATAATGGCAAAGGCCAAACAAAAACTCATATCTCAACAATTAAATTTAAACTGAGCAGTAAGGTTTTTTCCCAAATCACCCATTTGTGCTCAAGTAACTCAGTTTGCACCAGCAGAAAACAGTGCTTCTTGTGCATGCACGTATATGAATGCACGTGAAACATAATGCTGCGCTTAGCACAACAACACGGTGGTCGTTTGCATTATGACGCCTGCCAGGGTGAGAGCTTTAATTACAATCCACTGGTCCACACAGTTTGCAGCACGCAGCCTAATAAACTGGAGTGTCAATCTCAAACTCATTTAGGGGCGAGATGCTGCACTCTGGTTACATTAATCAATGATACTGAGGCTGAATGGGAACATGACACTGTGATGGATTCTCCCCCCTCTGCTGATAAAGTTAGGAGAGTTTGAAACAGACTAAATCTGATCACAGAGAATGATGAACACTCTCTCTCAACTTCTATGGAAGTACACTTGAGCAAGGCATTTAGAAGTTTGTTTAGTGGATATTTTTCAGGACGAACACTTCCATCATGTTCAGTTATTGGTCTATAATTACATTTTGCAGTTCCCTGAATGGCCACTTGGGGCTGGTTTTGAAAGTAAAATTTCTCACATACCTTTACATTAAAATGCCCACTCTAGAGCTAATTTATGTGATCATGACAACTGCACGAGGGGGGAGGGGTTTATATACCTCACTTGTTTAAATTATATTAAGGTTGTGCTGCTTGGAGTGACAGCTAGCCGAAAACTGTCTGCAAGGCGCCACCGCACCTAATTAGAGCTGCTGATCTTGACCTCTCGGCCATGTTTGTGGTGTTGGTGCCTCTTGGAGAATTTTTCATGCAAATATCAGACATATAATTGGCTTGCTGTGCCATTAATTATACTAACAGAAGCGTCCAAGAAGTCTGTGTTCCACCCACACCTCAGCTCTTTGCCCATTTTTTGATTTGCGAGGAGCTAAGCAAGGTCAGGCACTGCCAAGATGATGGTGGCTGGAGCTACCACGGAGATTCACAACGGCTCTGAAAACCCATGGATGACGTCACAAGGACTACCTCCATGTTTTATACAGACTATGTTTTCACCTTGATTAAAGAAGCACAAGAGAGTAAAACCCAAAGAGCCTCAGTGTTGCTGTTTTGACCCCAACCTCGATGTGAAAAAAAAAAAGAACAAAGACTTTAAACTATATTTCCAAAACTGAATTTCCATAAGGTATCACATCACAAATGTTTGTTTTTTGGATTTCAAATTCATTTTACGAGCTCAGCATCTATGAGTGTTTCATTACTTTGCGTGCTTATGTTACATTTCGAGGTTGAAACAGCGAATGAGACGAGCACTCAGGTTTGATGCTCCAGCAGTGCTTATTATCTTGGAGGTGGCATCAATCACACACTGAGTCACCACTCCGAATGTTCTGAGGAACAAAAAAGCAGAGGAGAGGCAGCTCATTTACAGAGAGACAGTGAGAGAGGGATCAGACTTGAGTCAAGTATTTGTCCTGACAGCAGCATATTTTTGAGACTTGGATGAATATGCAAATGTGGTAAGCATCAGAGGGAGCATACAAAATGAAAAAATAATAACAGATGAAAAACTAATCCCCGATTCCAACTAAAAATGGCCACCAAGCTCCTTGAGGTGTTATTGTGCAGATAGAAATACTTCAGGGCCTGTAGTCTATCAGCAGCCCAGTCTTCATCTGTTTGTGCATAATGGGCTTGTTGCCTGAATGCAGAGGAGAGCCCGGTGAATTTTGATCACTCTCTCTATTATCTTACTTGTCATTGTCAATCATGTGTTTGCCTTTTCCCTACATTTTTCCCCCCCATTATCTTTTTCTTCTACTCCAAAATACATTATTCATTCGTTTGGAGATTTACATCGTACTCTTCTTTTGTGCTCCCGCTTTTTCTCAAAGGCTCTTCCACTTGAGATGGGTGACAAATTGATGAACATTTCCAATTAAATGTTCTGGTTTTATTTATTTATTTGTATTGCACACTTGAGACTTCGTGTTGGCATGCTGTTCATGAATATGTCCCTTGTAGTCTTGTGTTTTCTGGCAAAATGCTGGCACTCGCTCACCCACATCTGTCATAGTGAGACAGTACAACTTAACAGACTGTAGGTGTGGGAGTGCTCCTGCCCACACACACACACTCCGCCTGGTTTAGGGTTCAAGTCGGTGCCAGTTAAACATCAGCTGCTTGGGCCCTCGTGGTGGCCTCGGCAGCCCGCTGTAAACCAGGCCAGATGGCATCATCCACCAGGGAACACATGGCACCTAATGACAGGGCTCTCCTAGCGGCAGCATCCTCTCTGAATTATGGGGCCATGTGAAATTTGGAGAGCTCTCTCTTAAAATTAACACTTCAGTGTTCTTAATGAGATCGGCTATCTATGGATGTTGCGGCGGTCGCCTCCGCTGGCATCCCGAGGTGGCATTCTTTGAGCTGTATTTTAGCCAACTCTATTGAATTTTGAAGCTTTATCAGTGGCACGCAGGCCCCGTCTGTGCTGCTGCGAGGGCACAGTGTGATGCTATCAGAGGGCGCGTTAACTGCTGCGTTAAGCTTTAATGAAGAATAGATTAGGGCATTAGGATGCAAAGCGCATACCATCCTTACGCTGAGGGGAAGGAGCGTAATAGGGCCGATAAGAGCTTTTTCTGCTGATCTCACACAAACATGGATGGTCTCCAGGGGGCTAGTTTGGCCTGGCTCAATGTTTACAATGCCATTCATCACTGAGACCAGTTCCGTTTGCTGATGGGGTGTCACAAACAGTTACGCGCACATAAGCAGTACATGGTAATGCAAACATACACTCGTACCATACACAAGCGTACTCTGCTCTGCAAGGAGGTGATGCATCTTGACCTTAGATCCTTAAATTACTCACCTGCAGACCCTTGAGATGAGCAGGCTCAGGTTCAAGTCCTCTTTTTGTCCCCTAATTAACTCTCAGAAGTCCCCTTGACCTGGATTTCACACAGGAAACCCTTCACCATTAAAGCCCACTCAGACAAAGACTTACGACAGCGGCCCATACGGCAAACCTCAGCTCCCAAGTGCTTCTGGAACTATTTTTGAAGGGGTATTTTTCTATATGAGACGTCTTTAATGACACAAATAATTAAACAGGCACACAGGCCCTATTACTGATTCAGGCATTGGACATAAATGGGTCTTTCCTTTTCAGTTCTGGCATCACAGTTGGTCGTTTCATCTACTGGGCTTTTTCACTTATAAACAAAGCTATCAATATTACTTCAAAGCACTACAAACATATTCCCAAAACCATTTCATTTCCATCATTTCCCTCCGTGGCGATAAAGGCCAAACAAAATCAAACCCATCACGAAGTTATTTCCTCTCATCTGGGCCCATCATCATTTCAGCCTCCTGTATTTTCTGCTTTCAGACGTCAAAGGTCACTCTGCGCCTTTACACAGAGACTCGCTTCAGCCCATAAACATACACACATTCTACCAGTGAATGATGACATACATCAAAAGCTGTCCATCACTCACTAATGATCTTGACAGAGCATTAGTTGGAAGGTATGCCAGCTCATAGGAAGACATAAAATAGAGATAGAGGGGGAGAGACAGACAGAGGCCGAGCAAGTGCGTGTGAAGAGGACATGATATACGAGATGGTGTCGACTGTTGCACCTTTCATCATCTCCTCTATAAAGTCCAGCCAGTCATGAAATGAGGATGTTAAAATCCTACAGCAAACACAACCATCAAACTGTACAGCTAGCTCCCGGACAGCTAACATCTCTGTATGGTTGACTGAAACTCTGATTGGGCCACTATTCAAACAGGATCTGCAAATTCAAATATTGCAAAAATTAAGATAGTGCACAAGGTTTTTATAGAAAAAAAAGAGGCTGTGAGGACGAATGGTTGTCCAAATCTTATAAGGTTTGTGATGCAAATATATGAAGATTAAATTTTTTGATATCATGTACATTTAAGCTTCCTGTGATGCAAAGGAAATACATTTCTAACTCACTTTGAGTGTGGAAACTGCAGCAGAATATTAGATGCTGCCCTTTAATAGATATTGAATTGTTTGAGGACAAACGAATCCATATTTCTTATCTTTTAAGTATGCACTGCTTTTCTTGCCTCATTGAGGAGGTGGCATCAACACTTAAAGCACATTGTGCCAAGTAAAGTTCTGGAGTGTTTGCATTTAAACCATCCTGTTAATGTTCTCCAGTCTTATTAAGGAATAAATCTGGCATGAATATTCCAATGTGACGCATCTTCACTGTTTTGCACGGAGATAAAAAGAAAAACCTGTAAGAAAAGGTCAGTATTTCTGGATGTGGAGCGTGTGCGTGCGTGCATGTGTGCAGTGGGTAAGTGGGATTTATGGAGACAGTAAACCCACGGATGCTTGTCGATGCTGCAACTGCACACACACGCACACACACAACACAACACACACACACTCACACAACACACACCCTACGACTCTACCTCCCCTAGTTTACTGCAATGCGCCAGCAGTAGTTAGCACATAAGCACGAGGAGACAAAAGAAAGACAGAAAGAAAAAGAGGAATATAACCAAAGCTAGAGAGACAGACAGAGAGAGAGAGAGAGAGAGAGACAGAGAGAGAGTGAGAGAGAGAGCAGGAATAATAGAGCAAGACACTCACTGGTCTACTGCTATGGACTTTCTCCTTCCTCTTCATTGATTCTTCAAATACATTTTTTAATACAACCTCATCAATAGCACTGGTGGTCTGACAAATGCATTTTTCAAACATTTGGTAGTCAATAGTCATTTAGTCTGTATCTTTGTCCCTTGAGTAAAGAGCCTCGATCAATTGAGGTGATGAAAATTCAAATAACTCAGAAACGGGAATGAAGGGGGGGCACTGCTCTGTATCCAGTGGAGCACAGTGCAAGCGCCTGTATGAAAAACCAATATGTACTGCTATCTCTTTCAATGGGAGATCAGTTAGAGCTGTGTGTGGGGTGGAGGAGCTACAGCTAGCTGGCAGTTGTTAAAGCGTCAGAGAGTCAATAGACTATTACAGACACATATTCTTCCACGGTGTTAGGACGCTGCTAGAGCCAGATAACATGTCCACGTGTCAGGGACAGTGATGGAGGGGTAACAGGCAGGAGAGCTGCTCAGCCCTACATACAGGTTTTTAGCATGCCGTGCAGTGTGCGCGCATGTGCTGACCAACAGATTAACATCATTCAAACACCAACATTCATAACACCGCTGCTGATTATTGTACCAATTTCAGCTTTTAGAAGAAATAAGTGACTGTATGTGAGTTGTATCGAAGAGCTGTATTGGTTAAAAGGTGTTGTTCATGTTTCTTGTGTGTCTGTGAAACACAATTCAGTTTGGCCGGTTTAAGCAGCAGATCGATGAGTTTTAAAGCTTACAGGCAAAACACAGCAAAGGTGTTAAAAAACACTATAAAGGTCTGAACAACCCTGGAAAGTTATCAGGTAAGCAGCCATTTTATCTTTTTTAATCTTTAAAGCCAACAAACAAACAGCAGCAAAATAGGGCAGAAATAGCAGAGCTTCCATTTAATATCTGCTTCATAAATATGAGATATCTTAAGACACTGTCAATACTCTGTGCACCTTGGAAGTATCTTAAGTCCTGCCAGAAATGCTAGAACAATCCAAAACGCCCAAATATTAAATATTGCAGCAATTTAAACATCGACGAAAAGGAAACTTTCAAATCTGAAAAGCTGGAACCAGTGACCGTACTTTTTTTGATAAATAATCAACCAATCTTGTATCAAAATTTCAGGGATTCTTTTTCCATTTCAACACTTGAAACATTAGGTCACATTAATATTTCACTTCCATCAGACTTGTACAAAAACATTAGGCCCCATCTAATTCTTAACTCTAACAGCCCTAATTGGATCTGGGGCACAGAGGAGGACACCCTCAGTGTGTCTGTGCGTGAAAGTTGTCCAGTTTTTCCTCACTGCAGATCCCTTTCTGCCATGCCGCTACCATTTAAACTCTAAAACTGCAGGACAATTAGAACCCATGGAGACCTAATTACAGCCAGGACCAAGGCCCCAGTTTTTTTCTAATGGAGCGGCGGAGCTCGTCCCCAGGGCGAAATCATCTTGCCAGTTAATTATGCCATTATTCTATTATTCCAGACTGACAGAGGGGGCCTCATCTTGACCTCCAGGACCCAGAGAGTGGAGAGAAGAGATCCCCTGTAGAACCAGGCTGCCTAGGATGACTTCATGTCTTCCTAACTGTTCCCTGTCCACATCTTCTTCTACCACTAACCAATAAATAGAGAAGAAGATGAATAATGAGCACGGTATAGAGGATTGTTACGGTACCACATCCTGTTCGAAAATACAACCTGTATTACCAGGAATAGGTGAAATAGCAGGGTTCCAGACTGGCTTAGAGAGTCTGTTTTATAAATTAGATGCAATCTGATTAGATGAAACCCTCAGCAAGCTTGTCTGAGCTGGAGATACTCTTTGACTGCAATAACAATGCAACTGCTTTCTTAGTTTGTGTGAGTCTTTCCTTCATGAGAAACCCTAAATTCTGTTTATTTATCATGTCGTAACACAGAAAAAGATCTTACAAACTCATTTTTAAATTCAATTTTTCAGACTGTTGATCGGGCTCAAGCCCATGTTTCTTTTTTACTTTTGTTCTGGCTGCAATTCTGTTGTTTTAGCCCCCCAAACTGTACCATGTTACAGCAACAATTACCCACAGCGCCCTCATTTGCATATGTGCTATAGATGCATTGTTGCTGCTTTGTCACTGAGCTAAAACCACAGATGAGATCAGTCTACAACAATGCAGCTAGTTTACAGCAATGACAATTAGTCAATAAGTCAACTATTCCGTGAAGTCCCGAATGTATTCAGCACTATTCACTGTCAATACTGGACTAAAATGTCAAGCTTTTTACAAAAAAACCCTCGACTGTAGATCATCCATCATATAACCCTCTGCCAAAGACAACACAGGCCTTTCATGTTGATTCGCACATTTCCTCCTTTCTTCCTGCTCCCTGGGAGAATGATGTCACTCAAAGGCTATAATGGACCTCTAATGAACTCCAAATCCCATGCCAGTACATTTACACTGCATTATTGCTTCCTGACCCTTGACCTCCCCGTGGAGTAGAGTGGAGAACACTCTCCTCTGTAGAGATCACTCAGTCATTATATATGCATTCACAGGCCGCTCAGCATGGGGCTGGAGGTGGAGGTTTCATATATATGTGCAAGCATGTGTGACTGACCAGCACATACTGCCAACCCTGCCTCCAACAGCAGGACCAACTAAAAAAGTTTACTTTTTGGCCCAGATACTTTTTTGAGCCCTGCATTAATAGTTAAGTGTGATGTTTTGGACATGTAGCCTGAGTTTAAATAAAAGTGGAAATGCATGTGCCCCAGGCTTTAGTGCAACGGGGGATGAGAGAAAATGTCAAGCCAGAGAGCAAAACTGTCACGTAGTGGACACTTGCTCTCTTTTTCTAACATTCCTGCTGTAACTTTCTCTCTTCCCTCCTCTTTGCAAAAATAAAAAATAAAAACAAACTCCACAGAGGAATCCCAACCCTCACCCTTAAACTCTGGTGTAAAAAAAAAGCAAACTACTTTGACAAATTTCCTCATCAAACCTTAAGAAACACTCCATCAAAAAGGAGCACCTGTCTCCTCAGTGCTCCCTCTTTACAAACGATGTGCCCAGTGTTGTGCCGTGGCCGGAGAGAAATGGGAGAAGAGGGGGTGAGGAATGGGTGGCAGAGTTCAACTAATTGCCTGATGATGGAATTTTAGTGTCTCCTTCATTATAAAGCAGCTTCTAAGTGTTATTGATCTTAGGCGGGGTGTCTCAGAGTCATGTGGTATTAGAGAGCCCAACTGCTCGCAGGCCATGCATTATTCAACAGGCACACTGACAAGACGCCTCGCCAGGGCCCGCCAATCCCTCTCAGGTGGCCTGGGAGTAGCCGCAATTCTCTATCCACACCACCCCACCTCTACCTCATCATACACACAAGCACACAAGCACACATACACACACACACATACAGGCCAATAAGCTACACGCACATGTGCACACACAAATGGTGCAAACACCAAGTCTCGGCGCTTTTACCTTTGATTGGAGGTTGTAGATTGTTGTTTTGCTCTCTGATCGACCTCACGCTCCAGCGAGGGGTTAATCTATAATGAACTGACTGATGCTGCTGTCTCCTTCTATTCCCAACAAGTCATTTGTGGACACAGACCTTTCCCAGCAAACCAACAGCAAACAGCATCTAAGAAAGACTCACAGGCTGCGATGGGGAAGCAAATGAGATAGAATTAAGAGAAAAGGGTTGAGGCGCAAAACCAGTAAGTTTTTCCGCAACTTCAAAAATTTACCTTTAAGGTTAAGTTAAGGTTTTAATATGGATGTATAGTATGAAAATGAATTCCACAGTAATGCAATTTTAACTTTGATTCTTTCTTCTCTCTTTCATTTTCAGATTACTGTGTTCTTAGATAGACTTATCAGAAGTCAGAATTAAGGCAGTTAAGATTTGATGGTGGTCTCCAGTAAGCCTGCAATCTGCACTATATGAAGACTAGGATGTGTTCACTCTACTTCATTCTCAATGCAGTTAAAAGTGCAGTAACAATATCTTTCATTACTGCTATAAAGGGCTAAGACATTAATAAAAATCTCTTCCTCGTCAAACAGGATTCGATCAAGAGAAAATAATTAAAAAGGAATCTGACTGATGGGGAAAAATTTATAAAAAGCTTGTCAATCTAAATTAACAGGATAATACCACACAATTCAACCTTTGCAGGTGAATGTTACTGATTTAGAACTGCTGTAAAATATTCCTGTGAGTATGTACAATCATGAAATGTGCATGAGAAGAGCACATCTCATCCATACGTCCATTTATCATTGTTTAGCTCTGGCTTCTAGAAAAAAAGGGGCTTAGTCTCAAATAATGTATCTTTGTTTTCACTGATTGCAATTATCTAGGAGATCAATGGGTGTTATCAATACCTTACAGCAATTAACATTTAATATCCTTCCACAGCCACTTACTCCATTAATGGCTGATTGATTATGGGAGGCCTGGGAGCCCCGTGGCTGGGAATGGCATGGATCTATTCTGTCTGTCTGTCAAAGGAAAGGCGGGCTGCTCTGCTGCAGAACCTCTGACTCCAGCTAATACCGTATCAATATGAGGTTACTCCAACCAGAGAGGGAAAGAGAGAGGGAAAGATCGAGAGTTGCTGGAATTTTTCAACTCTCTCATGCCGGCACCATTATTTATTCCTCCTGCTTCCTCTCTCTTCCCACTTGACTGTTAGCACAGTGCGTTTTGCTTGCATTTCACCCTCATATCTGCCACCATTCCGAAACACCCTCCCTTCCACCCCTGCAGTTCTTCATAATCTAATCAGCAGTGATGTATTTTCAGAGCAAGACGGCACTGCTTTCCATTTCAATCAAATTCAGACCTTTCAGAAGAACTCATAATGCAATCGTTCCGAACAAAATTCAGGCCCAATTTAAGCCCCATAGACTGCAGATGACTGATAAACACTCCGCTCTACTCCGCGTCACTCTCCTTCTTGTGGCCCTACTTTGCTTTAGTGCATCGTCATAAATAAGAGTCGGCTCTGTGCTGTCTCTTCGGGAATAGTACAGGCCAACTTTAAATTGGCTGTAGAGGTGGACAGGGTAAGCGAGGAGGTGAAGAAATGCAGAAGTTAAGAACCCTGACAGGTGCGACTTTGCTAAAGAAATGTAATTGGGAGACACGACAAGTCTCAGCTGGGTGGACAGGTCCCAGAAACAGGCTCTCCATTACCAAGTGAGGAGGATAGTGGAGCAGGGAGGCGGTGGGATGGGGGGGTAGAAGGAGATTGGGAAGGTTTCGCTTAATAAACACTTTGTTTTCTGCTGACGATCAGAGGGGCAGAGCGAGGGATACGTCGACAAATCGATAGACTGATTTGTTCCGGGCTCTCCGTGTTCATCAGACCCATACTTCTCCCTTGGGGTGTGGATAGACTACCTCAAAAAAAAGAAACGAAAGGGATAAAGGGATGGAGGAGGGGTGATTGGAAGGAGGAGAGAGACAAGTAAAATCAAGGGAGTAAAGAGTAGAAAAACAGCAGGAGAGTTGAGGAGTCAGGAAAGCAGACAGACGGATGATGATGGGAGGGAGTAATGGATGGAGAAAATAGCGATGGTGTGGGAGGGAAAGAGACTGCGAATGGTGAGAAGAGGAGTGGGAGAGGATTTGGATAGGCTCAGGGTCAAGTACGAAGGTAAACGACAGCGGAGGATGGTGGGAGGGGTTGACTGTGTAGGCGACATACAGAACAGGAAATCCCTTCAATCTCCACTGGATCACTGGCTAAAGAACCGGCCCCAAATACATTTCACCGACCCCCCCCACCCCCCGCCGGTCGGCAGATATATAGACAGACAAGACAGTCAAACACGCACACACATCAAACACGCACACTTCCCTCATCACGCCTCCTAACAACCAACACAGGTTTTTCTAGGTATATATATATAATAATAAAAAAAAACCTCTGAGTATTTCTCCACTCTCTGCTTATCTCGCTCTCAGGGCAACTTTATTCAGGAGGAGATGATGAGAGGAGGAGGGGAACGGTTAGATAATAACACAGCAATTTTGTGTCTTCTCTACAAAAGCAAAAAGAGGCCCTGGTGCATAATGGTGGCAGGCAATTGTATCTGCAAAGATTTCCATTGCCATTACAGCATTGTTCGCCATTGTGGGATTTGATGTCAGTCAAAAAGCTATACTGCTGCAAATCACTCTGCCTGGGCCTTTGAGATTCTCTCAGCACCAAAAAAAAAGAACAATATTGCTCTACAGTATATTCAGTTTGACTAATAATTGCACAGTTCATAATTGTTCCCGCCTCAACTCTCGAATAATTAGCAATGGAATTACACCCAGAGAGGGATCGTTTCACAGGTCATGAATCAAGTGGAAATAGCAATGATCATATCTGTGTATAATTACAACTCATTCAAAAAAAAATGGCTCCAAATGACCCTTGTCTTTTTTAATAGAGGCATGATTTAAGACTTTGGCCATTCAGGCTCCACTTTACCTTTACAGGGGACAGTTCAGGAGTCAGGGGATCCTAGCAATTATCATAGACGCATATATGTGTTTAAGGAAGACAAAGATAATATTGAGATGATAAGCTAACCAACTTAACTTCACTTTAGTGCCGTTTTATGTGTAAAATCTCTCGTCTTTGCTCAGTATGTCTACCTCATAAACTGCAACACAATATCAGAGTTAGCACACAGTGGAGTAAATACCATCTCTGTTTCTGTTAACGATACAATAAAAAATTAAGTGTAAGAAGTCTTCCAAAAGTTTGCTAATAGGGCCGTCACTTTCCTTTTCTTTGCCACCTGCTTCTATCATTAATTCCCTGGAGCATTCTTTCCACAAGGTGAGCAGCAAAAATTGAATATGATAATAATAAAAATACACAAAAGGCAAATCTGCCCACATAAATGAGAAACACAGCCAGGGGTGAGTAGATAAGAAGCAACACATAAATGAAAAGTGTAAAGGTATAAATGCTCGGCAGACTGCAGGTATAAATATGTATTATGAACCTGCTCCGCTGGTGCATTGCTGTGGGCTTCCATTCTTCCACATGGAAAATAGCCACGGATGCCGTGTTTTAACCAATCAAATTTGCCCCTGGGCAGGTCGTTTTTGATGCGTCGGAGCACAGTAATCTCAGCCAATCCTTTTTTGTGACTGCTGGGGCTTCTGGGTCAGAGATGAGGGGAGTGGTATGAGGAGCGAGTCGCCAGGCAACTGCAGTCATAGCCTGTGGCTACAAAAATGCGGTAAACCCCGAAAAAAAAAATAACGTTTCTGTTCAAGTTCATCATTGCAAAGTTTCCCTGATGTATTAAAAGGAGACCTTAATATTTATTTTGACGACATGTGGTGGCATTTGTGTTTTCGGGATTTCTTACATCTCACATTCAGGAATTCATTAACAGCGATGGGACTTGCAAAACAAAATTTAGCTAGTGGTTCTCTAACTTTTTCTTACATTCCCCTGCTTCAAAAGCTAAAAAAAGGTCATGCCCCCACAACCCATAAATTTTCATTTCTCATTAGCAATGATAAAGACAGCAATTAATAATAAAGAGTGAATTTTCCAAATACAGGTTAGCACAATAGCAATATTCCCCTTACATGAATCATTACTTTGACTCTGGTAATTCACACACAGTGGTTCTGTGCCCCCCCTCACAGTGAGACCTGCCCCACATTTTGAGAACCGCGGGTGCACAGTGTAAACCAATATGTGGTTAAGTTTTCACAGAGGGGACCTCTTGTTTATGTCTCATGTGTTTTCTGTCCCTGTGTGGCTCAAGCCGCTTGACAAACACACAGGATGTGTATCAGTAATGTGAAGCGTTAAAGTCTCGCGGTCAAAAATCCAATATGATGCTTCGCCTGACTAGAATTAAGAAATGGAAGCAGAGGATGAAACGAAGTGTGGACTGTAATAGACTCACATTCTCAACTCCACCGACTAAAACTAATTGATGGTGAAGGCTGGTTTGCACTGTGTGTCAAAAATTGTAGTTTTGAAGTTGAGATGTAGTACAGCTTTTTATTTTTGTAATGCGGAAGAGTAACAAGAATAAATGTTTCATCAAAAGTCTTTCTCGATGTGCACACTGAAGGCCTTTGACAATATGTTTATGCTTGTTATTTTTATACTCTACAAAAGAATTTACAATACAGCAAATGTGAACTTCAAAAGGATATTTTGTAACCGGGCGAAAATCAGTTTACTCTCTAACAGTATACTGCAGGTTGGATGCTGCAGATTCTGCTGGCTTACATGCACCAGTGAAACACAAGTGATTGTTGTGTATCTGAGCTGCTGGAATTTGGGTTACTTGGTGACTCAATATATTACTGCTTCAGATGCAATATTTTCTTTACCAATTTTTTATACTTTCGCAGGATTTCAAGGTTTTCTAAGGGGACATGACACTATAGATAGGAAATGTATCAGAGTCAATGTTGCATTGAAATCCAGGCTCAGAGGTTTTGTGTGTTAAGTTTTCTTTTTACATTAATTAGTGAACATCTATGCACACATGCAGCTGTTTTCACCTGAATTCACTTGGTTGCTTTTGTGAAATCACTCATAATACAGGTCAGCTAGAATGCAAATTACTACAAAATTATTATCCTGCTAGAGCTTGAAGGACAGAGGTAGAAGCTCCGAGTGCACTTGTCGAGCTAAATGTAACTGTTTTTGTCCATTTATTTCCCTGCAAAATTACCTGCTTTTAACACTCTCTAAATATTTACTTCTGACAAAAGCAACTTCTCTGTTAATAAGACATTATGCAGCTACATTAACTCGTCCCATGAGGCCTCTCATTGTTCCTGTCTCATTGAACAAACTGACAATAATATACAGACAAGGATTTTATATGGTTGCTGTTCAGTACTATTAATTCAGTGATTACACTGAGTTTTGTGCTGTGAGCGACAAGAAAAACAACAAACTTTATTCTGCAACACAAAAAGCAGTGGATGAAGTGCTGTTATTGTGTGTTGTAATGAACTCTTTCTTCACAAACTATTTGGATGGGTATCTAATTAAAAAGCTTATTTATCTACACAACATGTTTCGTGTGTATTTTATTTGCTTATTACAAACAATAATATTAAGCAATAATAAGTTCCTCGGCTGCCAGCATTACATGCAGTGCACAATGCTCCCTTTCAAAGACCCAATAGAATCAGCTGTACTCTTTTAACGGTGAATAATTATTCTTCCGACAGCAGCTGAAGGCCAGAGCTGGATTTGCTTGACAGAAATGGTTTCATGGCAGCTGTACGGTGGCTGACACCTTTCTCCTTCACTGAGACTTCAACATGAACCTTCCCTCAACTGAATGGATGGCTGCATTACTGCAGAGCTGTCACTGGTCATTAGTTCTGATTTTTAAAATGGAAACCAAAGCCTGCAAATACCTGACTTCTCTCCAGTTGCAAAATAAAAATTTGTTTCTGGAAATATACATGAGATGAGAGAGAAGCTGTGCTGCTGTAGAATTAAAGTTTTACTTTCAATGCACAACACACTGATTGGGCTGGTACCTTTCTGATGGGGCTCATCTGACTCACAGTTTCTGTCCAAACTGAACAAGCTGATTCACCAGTTTTGGCTTAATTGAATTTACGGGTGAAATGCCTTAATGACTTGGCAGAGTCTCACGTGGCAGCTGTTGGAGGGCTTTAATCATGTAAAGCAACTTCAGTTAATTGTACATGCAGAGTTGGAGGCCGCTAACACTGTTGTTTTGCAGCAGGTTCAAGCAGATGCAAACTTTTGATAAGGGAGGGTGTTCGCTGCCATCTTGGGGCACTTTCAAGCAAAAACGGCCTTTTTATGGGATCGCCATTATGTTCTGAACAGTCACATACTATGCAACCAAATCCCCCATTTCTCCATAAATAGAGCATTATGCAAGTATACAGTTTTTGTGCTCAAGGACAAAAGCAGGAAATGCATTTAAATACAGTCCTAATGTCTGACAAAGAAAACATGCCAGGTTTGGTCGGACTTTATTTGTCCAAATCATAGTGGCTAGTATGCAGCAGTTCCTGTAAATCTCTAAGCACCGTATCTAGCACAATCTTCATGTCTAACAGGGGAAAATGGGGCTTAATCTTGTTAAACACAGCACAAAGCAATCAGAGGGGCTGATCTTTGATGAGGGAGATGGATTAAAATCAAATAGAGGCTCAGAGTCTAGCTATCATCCTCCAAAATTCACTCTGGCCATGACACATCCACCATAGCAGTGCAGTGAGAGAGGAATATTGCTTCACTAAGAAGGGTTTATGTGGATGAATGTTTTAATTTAATTTTTAGGATCGCTTATGTTCAGCAGGCAGAAACAGTGTTCAAAAGAAATAAAAAAAAAACGACCGACAGCTTTCTGATGGGTACAAATTCCAGTGATACTAGTTGGTGGGAGCAGCAAAAGTGATAATGGCCAGACGAGCAGGTGTGTGTGACTATGAAAACACTCTGCCAAAATGCTTTTGTGTGAAGTAGTTGTGAATGTATTTAAATTATATAAAGGCAAGAATTTGCTGGGACAAGTCTGAATTGTGGGATTGATTTTCTTTGGATGATTACAGAATTTAAAAATGCTTTAAAAATGGATTTATCTTTGGCTTACAATGTGAATGTAAGACAGACAGTTTTTCAGAACAACAGTATACACACACACACACACACACACACATACACACACAATGTATAGTCTACCAACCATGACAGAGCTGAGCAAAGAGCTTTAGCCAAACATGGGACGGACATGCAGATAATCTCTGCAGTGGATCGATCAGTCTGGTTACACAGCAGGCAGTTTGAGTTCAACCCTGTTGCATTATTTATAGTTACCTGTAGCAGCTATTCATTACTCACCTTTCGATAGCTGACACAGATTGATGGATAGATATCTTGTCCGAAGAAAGATTATTCAGTGGGCACATCACACATTTTTAATTGATGGTTAGATAGTGCTGAGCGCCTGACTCGTTAGCGAGAAGCTGCTTAATTAACATCAATATCCATCTGATGTGTCTGCAAACAGAGGAAAGGTGTGGGACTGAGTGCTGAGTGGGGAGGGGTAGGGGAAGGTGTGGGGAGACAGCCTGGCTGCTAAGAAAAATGTTAATTATGTGTAGTTTTACATGTGCAAGCCATGTTTTTTGTAAAAGCTGCAGATTTGGCAAAGGTTTTTGTGATATCCCAAACCAGGCACAAAAACATGATCTTCTCCTCACCATAACCAGGGTTTTTTTGTGCCTAACCAGACCATAAACAACATAAAAATAACGTTAAGTTTTAACAAACCTGGAGTTGCAGAAACATACAGTACCAACTTAATTCCTGGTGATTAGGTTGAAGGAGATGTTTAGATGTTCAGTTAAATTCAGCTCCATTTGTCAACAGAGACATGACATCTCATAAAGCTTAATCTTATGTTAAAAGAATTAATCAAAAAGACAAAAATACTATCATATATTAATAAATCATCAGATATAATTTCATAAAATATTTATTAATGATCATTTTCTTGTGGCATGAACTCTGCAAGATCTCACAGACAGTGTAATCTGTACTACAGCAAACAACATATTGAGGATTTTGACTTTTAATGCATAATGACCTTCATGACTCAAATTTGAATATTTGTGCAAATGTGTCATTCTTTGACTAGAGACGTGCATTATGATATGATAAATAATTCACAAAAGGGGTCTTGTTAGTGAAACTTTTGTGCATCTGTGCTGTATGTATGCACAGTTTGAGCCTTTATGTATGTATTCTGAAGTTCATTTGTGCCCTTGCACATGTCCTTTGCATCCTCTCCCCTAGGCTTGAATTAATTGTCACGGATGTCAAGCTAAGATAGAAAAGAGGCAGGCAAGCGGAGGATCATATCCAGGCAGGACACAGAGGACAAAAGCCCAGTGAGGCGCTGCCTTGTGGGGCTGTGTCGTCTATAACGGGACCCCTCTCTACAGGAGGGGTCGGAGGAGAGGCCCTCAGTTTTTGAGGTTGGGTCTTCTGGGTTTCATCAAAACATGGTATGTTTATGAACCAAGACATTTACACTGAAAATCCCTGCACTTTTAAACACAGACTGATTTGGACAGTAAAATAAGGCAGCTAGATTTTTTTGTTTTTTCATGATGTGAGGTGGACTAACCCCTTTTTTTTTTTTTTTTTAAATGTTTAATTTATGATGATAGCTTGCTACATTAGCTGTCCTCTGTCATAACAGTGCAATAAACTGTGTGATATACAGTTACAATACACTGTATATGTATGTTCGTGCCAGTTTACAGACTGCAGAGAAAGTCTAACAATGACATTAAGAGAGGGATTCTCCACACCAATCTGTGCTCTCGCTCTGTGTTTATCGAGGAGATATTTTCTCTGTTTATAGGAGTTGGACATAACGTTGTGCAGATTATAATTTGTTTGGTCAGTCTTTATGACACCAGCACAAACTGGAGAATCTAGCCGGATGCTTTGCCAAGAAACACAGTCAGTAGGAGCAGATAAAATAGTGAGCAGACTTTCACTTTCTGTGCTGAAACAAACATGGGTGTGCATGCTCTACATCAGCGAAGCATCTGATCATGACACTCCATAGCTGGATCAGACAGCCAGGATCCATTTTTAAAACACTAAAGCTCAATATAGAAATGTTTCGCTCATGTTTAGTCTCTTTGCATGTAAGCAATTGAAAAAATCATTCCAAATCCTGGAAAACGAAAGAAGATTCAAGATTTTTTAGCAACATCACTGAGCCCTAAGGACTTCTCTCCTGATGAAAAATAGAACACTAGATTCAATGCTAACAAAACACACTCCATTCTTTTTCTTTTATAAGGCAAGTAAAGCTCCCAGGGTGCACATACCATATATACACACTCCCCCACTGCACTGCACCACAATAATGCACACGCCATACACAAATGCTAACCTATATACACTAAAGCCCTCGTTCCCCTGTCAATGCACACACCTATGAGTAAATAGGAGATGGAGAATATGTTTGGGAAATTGGCTTGAGCTTTGAGCCCCTTAATAAGTCACGGGTTGAGTCAAGGAATTTGAGTTTGTGGCAGCAGAGACACTGGAAAAAAGATAAACATGCTCAGCGTTTTCCTTTTAGGGTTCATTACTCTGCCGTCCCGGGTGAGCCAGAGTTGAGAAGAGGAGTTAATTCCTACGGAGTGAGAAAAAAACACATTAACTGAGACCTATCCATCTTCCCAGTGCTGACACCTCCATTTAAATCTCTTATTTCTAAAGGATGTGGAGGGAGAATCGTCTTCTCTATATATGAGCCTGCTCATAGGGGTGTGTGTATGTGTGTGTGTGTGTGTAAATGTGTGTGATGCCTTTTGCAGTAAAAATCTTTCATTATGATATTTTCAATTTAAAAAGAGGCCAACATTTCCTGCTCTTTTGAAAAATTAAGTGGCGTTTTCTGTGGATTAATTTCAGACATCTGGGAGTATATTCATAATGCTAATGAGCGTTGCTGTGTTTTCATTTGCTCCAGGGAGTAGAAACTGTGATTTGGGGGTGGGTCTCTATTAATCTATCCAAGGCCCATATTTTAAACATGGGCCACATTAAAAATACACTTGACATTTCATCAACAAGAGGTCTATAATACCTTTAGGGGAAAGTATATGTAAAGATGAAGAATGACATTAATAGTTGCTAAGTCGTGAACATGGGTTCAATCTTCTCATGGAAAGTTTTGTATCTCTCTTTTTAAACTTCTCAGCTCCCTCCCAACCCTCCACCTTTCCATTAATCTTTACCTAAATCTCACAGTACCTGGCTATTATATATGCTAAGTGGTCTTGTCACTGGGTCCCTGGTTGGCTAAGAATCTACTGGCTTTAATCAAATCAGCCGCGGGTGTCACCAGCTCCCCAACGAGACCAGCTTTGTGCCAGAGCTGCCGATATTATGCCCTATTAAGAAACAATGCCCAGCTCACACACTCAGAAACACACTCATGCACACACGCAGACACACGCGCACACACAGATTAGCGCTAATCAGACAAAGAATTAAGAGTGCTGGGGAGCCATGGGCCTACAACATACTGTAGGTGTATTATTAGAAGAGAGTGATTGATGTTATTAGACACACAATATGTCACATTAAACACCTGCGGTGGTTTACGGGGGTTTTGTTTGAAATTAATTTGAACATTACAGTACTAAATAGTTTGAAGTTTAACCTGTTTAATGAACTTGTTATTGCACTGCTGCTCTGATTGTAATATATTGGAAACCTTAACAACAAAGTAATTAAAGAGTTTCTCTCTCCAAAGGCATTTTTAGTCCTTCAGGAGCAGAGTTGGGGTTCTGGAACAGTTTATCAAATCTAAATCTGGAGTCAAATTCACTTTTTAAATCCGAATCCCTTTGAATCCTTTCTGATTTCTGTGAAGTTGAACTTTTATCATACCTATAACACAAAGATGTAGTTCAGATCTTCAATCACATGCTGAAACTGAAAATGTAGATTTTTGTGACAACTAGTTATTAAATTAAGCAGTAATGTTCATACAACTCACCTAACTAATTTCAACAACCTGTAACTTAAACCTGTAAAAAGTTGAGTGGCAGATTATTTAAATTTTGCTTAAAGATTGATCAAAATTTTTCTAACAGTCATAACACACTGGTTTTTACATAATCTGATTTTCACAAACTACTCAAGCCAAAAAATTAGGACTCTCCATTAACATGGACTCTCCGGTGTTAGATCAGCTGGCTCATTTTGATTTTACATCTGTTTACAACTAAGACTGAACTATTTTGGGGTACTTTAACAGAGTGATCTGTCTTGTCACTTGCAAAAAAACTTAATTTGACTAAAGGCAGTGGTTTTAAGAGTAAACAAACAAAAGCAAAACTCTTTGCTGTAGCAGAATTTACAAAAATTAACATCAGCTGGTATAAAGTCCAGCTGAGGACAGCATTTTTTAATGGCCCAACATTGGCTGTATGAAGTCTAATCCATTTCCAATCCTTTGGTATTCACTCTGGACACCTCATCTTAGACTGGGTCAAAAATTGTGAAAAACAGTATTTAAATGTAAAATTTAACTACACAGTTTTGAATATGTTTCTGAGAGCTCATCAGAAGTCTGAGTTGAAGTTTTACTGGCCGTAAATTCAACATTCATGGACCAGCAGCTTCTCCTGAAATATCAATCCTGGAGTGCCAATGTAATTGCCAAACTTTTTGGGATCCTAACAATGGAGAACATAACCTTAACAACGTGCTATTGAGTAGCAAGAGGCTTAATTCATTTTCCCTTTCTGCTGAGCAAGAACTGAACACGCATGTACATTGATTACTACAAATCTACTGTATTTGGCACAGCTCAAACTGTACGTGTGCTCACTCCCACCGGACCTAACCTTCAGGGAAGCAAGACTTGCCTTAACAAAGTGGAAAATAATTTCCAATACATATTAATGAAGCAGAGTTAAATCGATGCCCTTGGAACTTTATGAGAGTGTGTGCCAATTCAGTGCTGCGACAGCAGCATATGTATGTGTGGCTCAGATTTGGGGGGGTTGGGGTGGGTTCGGGGCCAGGGTTGCGAGCTAGCTTGGCTCAACAATAAGAGCCCTCATCTATCATGCTGAGCTCAGAGTGTGATGGGGCCTCATAGGTCCATGTGAGTGACCCTGACTATGAAAAAGCCTATCAAGTCTGGATAGAAGGACCAGCAGTGTGTGAGTGCTTCACTACTGTACGTGTAAGCAAGTTTAAATGGTGGGTTAATGATTCAAAACACAGGCAGAGATCCCATCAACGGGGTTTGGATGTGCAATCGTTCTCACATGCACATAATTGTGCTAACTACTAAACGTGTCTGCACTCTCACATGTACACACACACACACATATATACACACTACAAAATCCTGCCTCTGCAGCAAATCGTGCAGACCAGCTTGTTCATCAAGGACCAAGAGTGTGTATTGAACAGAGTGAGAATTACAACCCCTGCAGCACTCATGGATGACACAGCCACTTACAGTTTAACCAATAGGCCATTTGCACTCAATGAATCACATATTTAAACACATTAATAACTGGGGCCACCGGCTACTGTACTGGTGGGAACAACAACAGGTACAGTGACAGTAAATCATGAATGTGCACACCTGTAATTTAAAATTGTGCCTACAGCCACAGAAAATCAAATACGTAGGTTTTGTAGGCATTTTAGTAATTAATAATTGTGATTTGACACAGCTATGTTTGCACATGCAGAAAGTACTTAGGGTCAGTTTATTGGGTCTCACAGGCATGAATTGAAATGTGCAGCACATTTGGATTTTCCAGAAAAGAAAGACTGGACTGTAATTAAAAAGTGTCTAGCTGCAGTCACCACACACAAACACAAACACACACACACACACACACACAAAATGCAGCATGGTTAAGCTTGTTATTCCTTCGCTGTGTTGCCACTGCATGATCATGCTGATACCCTGGGGCAATTTGTTATGGACATCAGAGGAGCAGCGAAGGTCACATGCAAGACAAAGTATCCAGCCAGCCTATCATCGGCAATGCTGATTCAGCACTTTCAAAGCCAACACCTGTCCGCGTCGAGAAAAAGAAAGAGAAAGAAAAAAGAGAGACGGGGGACGGGGACAGAGTGATGAGGGACATGCAGCCAAAAGGGTAAAAAGAGCCATGTCCGTCTTAAATTCAAATCAAGACAGAGGGCAATAAATATCATGGGAATTAATTTCCATTTTAGATAACAGGTAATTTGAATATTTTTGAAAGTTGAAAAACATCATTAGGTCTAAGGCATCTCATCTAAAAGGTCCAGTTCATAGGATTTAGTGGCATCTAGCTGTGAGGTTTAAGATTGCAGCCAACTAAACACTTTTAAGCTTCAAAGTGTGCAGGAAAGCCTTTTGTGAGTGTGAAACAGTGAGGAAAAACCCTCCCTGGAGCCAGTGTTTGGTTTGTCCATTAAGGGCTACTGCAGAAATGGGGCTTTACAACATGACAGATTCAATAAAAATACAGTTCGCTTGTTCATTTTAAGATAATAAAGAAAGAGCTATTTTTATTTTCAGGTGATTATACGCTAATGAAAATATAATTATGAATATACACTGAAACTTGCACATCTTGAGTCTAAACAGTATCTGTTTTTCCAAAAAAATTACAGGAAACTTGGCAAAAAATATCTAAATTCTTTATCAATGTAGTTGCCATATATAGGGCTTTATGGTTTAATGGGCATCATGGTTTAGCAGAATGATATATTATTAAAATAAAATATAAAAACAGAGGACTTTGGCAAAAACTCATCTAAGGCCTTCCTCCATTCATCAATTCATTCACTGTAATTATGTGTAAAGGCCAAACATTTCTGAAAACATCAGATGGCATTTCATACTCAATTTACAAATAAAAATAACACTGAGCCATCTGACTGATATTGAGCTGGAGCAGCTTCTGCATAATCCATATCTCAATTACCTCAAAGCCTTAAAATCCTCCACAAATCGCCCACTTTTTTCATTTATAGGAGTTACAGTTGGTAATTCTCATGGGCTGGTGGGTCTTTTTGGTGAACTTGTGCATGTGATAAAAGAGTCTTTGCCTCTTTCGAAGTGCATTTTAAAAATCTATCACTATGCAAGAACTGATAAAGACACAAATTCAGAAGCTTAAGAAACATTTATACCTGAATCAGGGTATGGAGGATTACAGCCAATGTGGTCCATCATCATTGTAATTAACACACACAGCAGTGTCACAAACCTGTGCTGCCCCCCTTTAACAGTCAGTCAAAGCTGGTCAGATATCCACAATCTCTACAAGTGGGATTAAATTGGTTGCTCTAGTCATAAACTCGATATTTTCTGACCACTAAAAGGTACAGGAAGGCTGAGTATTGGTGAAATGATAAAATATTTGACGGTGACAGTGTGACCTCTAGTAGGCACTGGATGATATAAGGCTAACCGAAGCTCTTTGGGGCAAGAATGAGACAGAGCGAGCGAGAGAGCTTTTTCCGAGCAAGAGTTTGAAAGGAGAGATTGAAAGACAGAGAGGAGGCGAGAGAGTCGGAAAACTTCCACAGGGGAGAGGGAGACAGGAAGAGCGAGGAGTATTTAGGTCTCTTTAGTGCTGAGTTGCAGCCACTACTTGATTGGGTGCTTTGGGAGGAAATGGAAAAGCTCTCCAGCCAGGTGCTTATCTCTGACCAGAGCTTACAGAGTCAACCGACCGCCAAACTGCTTTACCCTGACAGCCAGACACTCACAGGGTAAGTTCCAATCAGCCTGTGAAGAGCAATGTCCAGGAAAGATATTTCCACCAAGCTAGTGTAACTTTCCAGCAGCAGTTATGTGCTCGCTGAACTTCTGTGTGAGTTCAGAACACTGACATTTTCCGTTTCAAGCACCAGGAGCTCCCATTTTAACGTTTGCACGGGGAACCAATCATGTTACAGGGCAGAGCGATGTTGTACATGTGATAAAAACACCACAGGTAGATGCACAACAAGGGTGAAGTTCTTATGATTGCCTGTGGACACTCTCAGCATCTTCACTTGTATCAAAAATATTGCAAGCTGTTCTTGTTGGATGGGTACAGCGTGTAATCCATGTTGATTAGAGGCATTTTCTCTATAATAAAGTGCTAGGTTTATATTTTTTTTGTACTGTTTTGATACATTGTCTGGCTGATGGGCTGATATGAAAGTTTTCTGATGTTAGTTTTCTGATCAACAGCTCATTGATGAAATAAGTCCACAATGTTCTTAAAAGAGTCAATTCAGCTACAGCATTGTCGAGCAAGTTTTCCTCTTTATGTTTACATGCCAACGAATGTGAAAAGTTAAGTCATGAACATGAAGAAACTGCTAAAGCAGATAGACATCTAACATAAATACAAACAATACTTTCTGCCTACATAATCTGCACATGAATCATTCCTGCAGTCTTTTCAGTTAATCCACACTTTTTTCTACATGTTGAAAACAAACTTTTTTAAGAAAGAAATAAAGAACTATAATGTGAAGAAATCTATTTGGGTGAATTAGATCAATATAATGGAGACAGCACCTTTAATGTGCTCTCAGCAATGATACTGCCAAACTGTAATGTGCATTTGCATTACAAGATGATTACTCCTTGGAGTGTTCAATGAAACATGACTTATTACTTAAACACAAACACAACAATGCTGAACAGCAGTGCATTGTGGCTGCTGTTATGGTTCTCTGTCTAACGTATTTTTTCGATGAATACCTGAAGTAAGTCTTTGATGCTCTGCAATCCCATTATCCCCGCATGTCTGAGATGTGTTGACAGTCCCACAGTGGGGCGGCAGAGCCACGGGGTAGCTGGGTAGCTGGGTGGCTGGGGGGGGGCGCACCGCTGATAGTGAAGAAGAAAGAAAAGGTAGGGTCCGGAGAGAGCGGAGGGAAAAAGAAAGGCAGATAGAGAGTGAGATAGAGAGGTGTGGTGTGTGGGGCTACAGGCCTCTGTGTCCAACAGGGGATTACAGATGGCCCTCAGAATTAAATCAAAACTGTGCTGACTGCCAAGGAATGGGCTCTGCGACACATCGCGAGCCACATGAGAGGGGGGTAAGACTGGCGCAGAGGGAGGAGGCTGAAGGCGAGGGCTGCAGCCATAAAGTGAAAATCGCCTTCAAATGAGTTTTTGAAATATCTAAAAATAAATTGCCTTTGAAAAAGCTCAACAGACAGCTGATATGCAGGCTGGATGGGGGCCGAGTGAAAAGTTGCCCTCTCCCTCCATTTCTCCTCATCTCAGCCGCTTCTATAGCTTGGCATCATTCATTTTCTCACGTCTCTCTCCCTTCCCCGCTCACTCTCGTTCGTGGATGCAGACACCGGCACGCATGCAGGTACTGTTCTAACACACGGGTTTAAACAAAGGTCAAGTCTCTCATTTAGTTACCAATTAACAACAGTTGGATTAGAAGACGAACAAAGCAGAATCTCCTGGCTAATGATATTTATCTACACAATACTTGCACTGTACACGGGGATTCAGTCCAAGGGCCCAGCAGATGGTGGGCTCTATTTTTAGAAGAAAAGATTGAATAATGTATAATAGAGTGTGTCTGCTCATCATTTCCTTTGCACATGCTGCTTATTATACTCCGCATACAGAACGTGTTAGCATTTTACCTGGAACACAAAGGTGATAAATGAATCAAGATGTTAAGGCTTCAGATGTGCTATTATTACACATATTTTTTACTTCATTTGTTGGTTTAACCTGGAAAGTCATGGAGTTTTGTGATTATTTCACATGCTTGCATCTTCTCGCTCAGGTAGCCACACTTACACGCTGCCATCTTTGAAGCACGCCTGATGTCGCTATCTCATCCCCAGCCCCTGTGGAGATTAACTTCTAAGTACAGTGTGTAGATGAAAATATGGCATCTATAAAATGCAAATGAGTTGAGGGACAGTCTAAGACTTTTCAAACACTTTCATAGAAGTAGGCAAACTACAACGGCTGATAAACTCGGCTGGTAAACACATCAGTTACTGTTTGTAATGAAAGTGATGAGTCTGGCTGAGATCTCAGCTGCGTTATTTTAATTCATTTATTTATCAGGACAACAGGCATTAATCAACATGTCTTTGATGGTACCAGTTTTAGCTAGGTAGCTTATTTTAAACTGCAGTCTTTTGGGGAGATGTTCTGAACCCTATAAAGTCATGAAATGTACACAAGAAAGATAACAAGACGTCATAAAAAAAGTAACAGCAACAAAACAAGAATTCTCAAGGCAGACAAGTCATGCAAAACAACAGGAAGCTGAGTAAACCTGGATAATTTTACTTCAAACCATGATACGGTAAGTCCTTAGAAAAAAGAACCTAGATCATGTATCTACCTAATAGCCCAAATGTTGGATAGCAGAAACCCAAATTGTCCCATTTGTTCAGATTTGTAAACACTTGGTTGTGCACGCTCTGCTCATTCCTGAGGCACAAAATTAATTAGATGTCCCAGGGCTTACTGTCTGTGTGTTATTGCTTCCCTTTGTCTTTTCATAGATGCTCTAACACTCCAGAATAAACTAGGTACTGCCAGGCTCAAAATAAAAATTATGAATCTTCTGCAGACAATCATAAAGCTTCCTTCTCTCAGAGGTGGAAATAAGAGGCGAGGTTGCCATCAATCACAGATTAGGAACACAGAGGCTTGTTGGCCTTCATAAAGTGCAAACCCCGCTAACCTTTAATAGTGCAAAAGCACACCTGTGTGCATCAATACAGGATTTATTCAGTCAAATTAAATCAGCATCTCAACATCAAAGGTTCTATGCAAACTAGTGAGCTGCTCACTGTTCATGTTTTTGTGACCTTCTCTGGTAAATCATTAAAGAAAATCATTCATTTGCCATCCAAATCAGTCTGCTACCGCTATCGCTATCAGACCTGAATCACACTGACTAGCAATCACATTTTATGCACAAACTGTCTGCATCACTCACCAGTTGGCAAAGCATTGATTACTAAACTCATTAAACCGGCAATAAATACTAGCAGTGGTAACAGTTTGATTTCTTATAAAATAAATGTTGTTTTTAACAAACTTGGGTTTCCATTAGCATGAAACCTAAATCTTACCAGGTTTACTTACAGGTTTTTTATAGTTCACTTTGTTTGTTTTATCCAACATGCACTGATCTCTGCCAACAAGCATTTTTTTGTTAATTAATTATTGCCATTAAGAAATAGCTTCTGCCTTTTAGCATCGACTCTCTAACGAATGCTTTATTCAAAAGAATGGATGCAGGTTTTTACACACAGCCTCTTTGCGAGCTAACAAAGAAACTTAACTAGCCTCAGTGGAAGCCCCTTATTACTCCCCTTCCACCAACATGGTTACTCTTGTTTAAAAACCAAAATCTGCTCCACTGGTGCTGCCAAGTAGCTGTGTCTCAGCCTTTGCCCACCTCTGACATGACAAATGGTAACGCTCCATTATTTTTTTTATTCACATTGCTTATTTTTGTGCTTCTTAATAAGCTAAGCGCAGATTGTTGAAGACAGCACAAACACAAATGTCTGAGAAAGACCAAAAACATGTTTGAATCAGATCTGGATTTCGTGGACAGCAGTGAGTGATAAAGTGAGTTGGCGTTAAAAGGTGCTGGATTTTTGGCATACAGGCCCCTATGCTACTATGATTAATTCAATATTAAACTACAGGCTGTTAAAAGCCATCAATTTTTAAGTTTGATAAGTTCAACGTAATACACATTGAGCACAATACCAATGATATAAGAAGACGTGCATGCTGCAGTTTGGAGACATTAATTCTTCCATGAAAATGGAAATTCAGCTGTTAACAAAATTCCCTCTTCTAGCAGAACACAGTAAAGGATATTTCACAAAAAATGGAGTGCCTTTTGTAGTACGTTCATAGCATGATGAGCCTCAAGTGACCCTTGAATGAGCAACCAAAAAATGTACAGTAACACAACAAGCTTTGGTTTTTCTAGAGTGGGGATTTATATTTACAAGCAGTGGGTGTCAAAGAATGGTAATGAGTCTGGCTGGTCAGGAATGAAAACAGACAGAAAACATCTACCACATCAAGCAGTGAGTTAGTTTTCCAAAAGGCTCCTTTAAAGTAAAACAAGACCAAAAAAAACATTAAGATCTGTTAACACACTAACCAGATCAGGAACACAACATCCTCCAGAAATCTAAAATGACTGGTTGGGGAGGGGAGACAATGAGGGCAGAAAATACTCAAAATGGAATGCTTTTTGTCTGTCTGGGATGATGATGATGATGACAGGGAGCGTTGGAGGATCCAAGCAGTTTATGAGCCACTTTAAGCTGTTTCTTAATGCGCTCCACTTCGATGCAGCTCCCCAGTAAAATAGCCTATTAAAGCTGATCATGAAGGCATGTCTGCCATCAAAATGGTCTCTTTTTGTGATATTTGCCTGTGAGGGAGTTTTCCCCCTTCATTAAAATGACAACAATGATTCATCCTATGCATATGCAAATAGACTGAATTCTAGATACAAATGCAGCAGGCAGCTTTACACTTGCATTCTGTGTTTGCAGGAAACACACCCAGGGTTCACAGAAGGTGGGGTGTGGGACAGTGGCCTCGGCTCTCCATCCTTTAGACAGTCCAGATGAACTTCAGGACTCAAACTAAACAGAACTCCGTTTTTATTGAAGACTGAGCCCCCTTTTGGGGATTAACTCTAACTTGCAAATAAAAAGGCAGATGCCTTGGCACGGACAGAAAGCAGATTTACAATGGCCTCAAAGGAGACAGTGATCAACACTATACTCTAAAAACTAATGTACATTGTTCAAGGGCAGCACACAATTGCTCCAAATCCCTTTGGCGCCATTTGGCTCCACTGATAACCATAAAGAGAAAGAAAAGGAGAGGCTGAGACACAGATGCGTTGAAGTGCACGTAGCCCAACAGGGCTGGCCTAATCACAAGATTAGCCATTTTAATTTAGATTATTCGAGACTTGTTGGCATGTAGACGCCCGCTGTCGCTCCAGCTAGTACAAAGGCATAGTGGGAACATCAAAAAGATGAGAGAGTGACACGCTGTTTTCCAGTGGCGCTTTATTAGGCCCAACAGCTGGGGGAAGCGCTTGGAACTGGCACAGCCCCCTCTGAGGAAGACAAATGGGAAAAGGTCACTCATTTGGCACCTGATCACACATGATTTCAGGAGGTTACATGAAAGCAGAAAAACAGTGTCATAACATTAGGATACAAATCTTGGCATTTGACATGAGGTTTAGTGGTGGTAGGTACACAACCCCCAGAGAGCGGCCAAGGGCCAAGAGAAGAAATGTGCTGGTTTTCTCAGGCAGTACATTTCATTTTAAGGGAACGTAAGCAAAATCAACACGCTTATCAGTCTGCTGGAGTTCTGCACTGTTTATCACACCTTCAAGTGACAGGATTCACTCAAACATACTTTTGCCCTCTCAGCAGAAGGCACGGGGACTTAAAAGTTATTCCTGGAATAAGAAATTATTCTGAATGTGAGCAAGTTGAAAATCAGTCACAGGATTGCGAAGCAACATTCGAGTTCACACCTAAGAGTAGTAGCCACTTATTTCTTTCTACATCTCTGTCCATATGCAGAAGTCACTTTTGCTATTTCACTATTAGATTCTGTGAGCCTTCAGTCAAATGCATTTTACTACCACAGATGCTCAGGACTTTTATGAATTTTCATCTCTCATACTCATGAGGGCGGAATGAGGAAATCCCAGGGTGATGATCAATCTAACATGACCTTAGGCCCTGTCATAACATTGTCACAGTATCCAACCAACACAAGGGCCACTGTCCACGAGTAATAAAAGCTGACACCGTCTCAATTTCTTCAATTATGTACACACAGACACACACCACCTCTGGCGGGGCAGTAGCAACATTAATATCACATTACAACTGCATTTTGAAGACATTATGAATAAGCAGTGATTCACAGCAGCTGCATTCATTACGCAAACGTGATTAAAGTGGCAGACCCCTCGGGCGTCCGGGGGCCTAATGATCCCACTCTGCCTTCTGTTGTTCACATTGGCTAAGGGCACGCCACTAAGCAGCAGCCCCGGGTGTCTGCTCGCGCCGAATGAGGCCTCATTAATAACAGGCCATTCACGAAACCGTGCGTTCATACTCAGCACCCGGCCATGCTAAATGAAAGAGACGGAGCCCCCCGGATGCCCGGGTCTACCCCTGGCGCAGATGGGTCTGCTCGCTCTCCTGCATGATGATGTTGATGTCCACTTGTGTGTGTGACAAGCTGACATATGTTACCGCGCATTCATCGCTGGCTGTTAAATTGCCCTCTTTGGATCCTCTATTCAGCCCCATCGCCGCACTCTCCCTCCAGAGACTAGCAATGTACATATTTACATAATGCTCTAATGCAATAAAACAAATGAATACAGTCCTGTCTGCATGCTGGAGGAGGGCTAGGTCAGAGAATATAAACCAGCCCACGGTATTTCTACATTGCAGCTAAAGGATGCACAACATTGGATTTTTGCTGATAAAAAATATGCAACTCTTTTTGGGTGGTGCTGATATCTGTATGGATGTCTTTCCACCTAAATGGCGTCTCTCTGATAATAATTAACATATTTTAACTACTACTCTTAACTTGATGGCCCACTAACAAATGCATCCATAAAACACAATGCTTTTTAAGATGTGCACTTTTACTAGGCAGCATAAGAAAACTTCTGCTGACAGTTTTTTTCCCTGGCGCTTGTTTCTCTTTTTTCATAATTATCAGGATGATGGCTCTTTAGATTAGTAATTAGATTTGTAGTGTAGTGTTGAAGAAATTCAATTTGTTTCCTTCTCACATGACCAATGCTGAGCAATCGTTGCAAATCGCAACTTGGCAATCCATTTCAGAAGTTTCAAAAACATCTACAGCCGTCTTACTTTTACTGCATGCACACAATTAAAGCATCGTCTTAGAGTCATTTCATTAAGACGAAATGAAAATTTTAGATCAAAATATTAGTACTTTGGGCCGCCGTTTAGCTCAATCGGGAGCGCGGGCGGCCCATGTACGGAAGGCTCAGTCCTCCACGCAGCGGTCGCGA
>JAQMCX010000037.1:5055461-5179352 GCA_029814765.1 Acanthurus leucopareius | reverse complement strand
TTTCCCCCACCAAAACACCCCTGACCAAAAAAAAAACCTCAAAAACCCCAAAAAAAAAAAAAAAAAAAAAAAAAAAAAAAAAAAAAAAAAAAATATCAGTACTTTCCGTCAAAACTTTTCTAGGTCAATGATGACTTGAAATTATAGTGCATCTATTGCTGACCTCAAACCACATAACACAGCTATTGGCTTTGTTTGAGGTGAAGAATCAGAACTTGAGTGACACGACTAAGTTACTAGATAGCAAAAGTTATTTAGATTTATGCTACCAACTTATTTCAACAGATATAGCAGCTTCTGTTTTGTTATGGCTGTACTGTTGTTCCTCTTCCTGCATGGCAAGACTCAAAGTGACTGCTACACCCACCTATGGAGCCAACCTATAGAATATAGTGCTACCCACTCATGCCCACTCAAACTTCCTGAGCTGGATATACCTCCACTCTTTCTACCCATCAGACAGATTCTGGATCACCCCCGCTGCTGACCATGCACTAAATTATTCAGTTGAAAATAAGTCCACATTAAAAATGCATTGACTCGCAAGAGTAAGACACTGTAGAACAAACTCCAGTGCTCAACATATAGGAGAGGGATCAATGCATAAGAGTTTTAGTCATTTGCAATGCTAATTTTGATCGAGCGCTTTCAGCACACAGGTGACGGTAACATTTATTGAGTATAATGAATTTTAGTCTGAAATCCACAGTAAAAAGAGAATGAGTGAGATATCAAACTGCACATATATTTTTAAGAGGAAGTTTTTGGGTCCATGAACGCGGTTAGCTCAACAAATGGCACACAGTTTCTACAGATGCCAATTTATGTGTGTATTCAAACAGGTCTTTAAACATTCAGAGGCTGAAAAAAGTGCATGTTGTGTATTTCTGCACTACAGTAATACACTAAATCTGTTTCACAGCAGAAAGCTAGATTCCATCTCACCAGAAAACTGTTAGTTGTAGAAATAAGGCTACACAGGCTAAAGAGAGCAGATCACACAAACACATCTGAACAACACACGGAATTTACATCTCTAAGAACATCAAAGCCCGCACCGAAACCATCTGACAAGCCATCTCTCAACTGTCTCCACTTCAATCAGACATGAGACATACAGACGGATGCAACAATCTCAAAACAACATCACCATAAAAAAAACTTGGTCAATTATGAAGATGCAATTACAAGATTTGTATGTGATGTCGTTTTTGGTGTCTTGTTTCCATAATTCATGCAATAAGGTTGAAGATTATACAATGCTGCCAATCTGGCCATTGTTTGGTGGCTGCTGAAAAACACAAAGCGGCAGGTTTGAAAAGGAGAGAATGAGCAACGAGCAGAACCAAAGCAAATTAACACAAAAGTCATCTTCAACTCCAACTGCATCGGCACAAAATGAGCAAGCATCAGTTATAAGTAAGTGTTTAGATCACAGGTTTAGTGCTGCCGGACACCACCAGAGCAACACTCTGCCATGTTTTTCCCAAAGTGAAGAAACATATTTTTTGCAGTGTTCCTAATCTGGTTGAATCTCTGCATCTTTTTTATGTGTTTGTAAAGTCAGTCATCAAAGCATATGTCATGCATGTGAGCCAACGAAAACAAATTAAATGAATAGAATTGTTAAACTGACTTTAAAGATGCATTGACTGATTACCGATGTTAACTCATGCAATTAGAAACATGCAAGACAACATTAGGATCTAAAAGTTGCCAGTAGCCTTTGAATGGACAAGGAATTAAATTATCTGCCCCCTCTTCTGTAGCCAGCTAATGCTAACCAGTTAAGATGAGAAGGCCTCAAAAACATCTTTTTATCCATCCTTCATGTGTGATGCATCTGCAAAGAAACATTACAACTCCAGCTTGTTAAACTTGGCAGCCTGTGCTGTATCCACAATGCCTGCAGTAAAGTGAAGCTTGCTGAGCTACGTTTTTACAGCCAAGCCTCGGGCCTATTAGATAAGACTGACCTTTGCCTACACTGGTACTTTTTTCCAGGATGGAGTAAAGTACAAGTAAGTAAATTAACTTTTTCAAAACACAAACTACTTTACTGCTAGTTAATTCCCCTAAATGCTGAATACTAAGCTAATTATAACCAACTACATCTATTGTGTCACCTGATAATGTTACTGCCGAGAGTAATATTCTCAGCATTTAACTTTAAAGTTAGTTGTAGTTGATCAGTGTTTGTAAAGTTGCCACAGTAGTAACAACGGCTACATAACTTTCATTTTTCAGCAGCCACTTATTTTTTTTAACATATTCTACATGCATCTGTGTTCCAAATATCTCTACATATATTAACGACTTTGTCTACAAAAAAGCCAGGAAGAAAAAGTGGAAAAAATTACAGCTTTTTTAACATAAAAATCAGGGGATTAACAAAGATATTCTGGCATAAAGTTTTTTTTATAGTATGCAGTTTGACTCCACAACAATAGGGATCAGCAGCATGTATCAGCAAGAATTCATGATGAAGACAAAGGTGCAGACGCACTGTTCCAACCATCTCTGAAGGTTGCTGACAGGACCAGACTCTGCCTTTGCTGACTCTAGACCGTCAGACCTCCCATGGACCTGCAGGGGGCAGGCAGGGGAGGGCTCAGCAGCTTATTAAGCTGAGTTTAATGGCCTTGACCCTGGCCCACAACCCAGAGGAGAAGTCCTAGAGGAGGAAAGGTCAGAGTTCGTATAACATTATTGAGCAGGAGAAACTTGGAGGTGATGGTTGTCTGGCGAAGTTCCATCTTTGAATCGACTGTAAAACAGATATAATTCTGTTAACCAAGACTTGCCCGAGTTTCTCCTCTTGAAAATGTGCTAAAGCTTGCACTCAAAGGCAGCCAAGTTTAAAAGAACCACATTCTGTGACCTTAGTCTGCAGCTAGAGGCAATTACATATTTATTTGTGTTTAAGAGTTTTTTTTTCCTTTTTTTAAAGGCACAAAGCTGTAGGAACAGTAGGGGGAACAAAAGGTTTTTGGCTAGATTCAAATATATTTTAGAAGGCACATTATTGCATTCACTTAGCCCATATTACTGTCACTGAATCTGACATTCAACAAATGTGGGGACATTTACATTTTAATAACTACAAACTGGAGGCCATTTTTCTGCATGCTGCTTTTATCATTGGAAATCTTTCAGAATTCATTTGTGCAGGTATTGACTTATTGATGCCTGCACACTGTATCAAGTAGGCTCCTGAAGCAGGATTTGGTCCATATCATATCGCCTTTAATCTATTATATAAATTGTTTTCATAAAAGATTGGGTTCATGAAGTGACAAAGCACCCTCATATTGCTGTTCCTGATCATCTATTCCCAAGCTGATATTCTGCTTCCTTCAATATCCCCCCCTCTCTCTCCTCCATTTGCTCCCCTCCCTCACTCTGCAATCACAGTCCCCACCATTTCCTTCTCTCCTCTTCAGAGGTGTTACGGACGGCTGCAACGGAGAGTACAAGCAAAGCAATAAGGCCTGTTGTGAAACGGCTGTGGGATCAATGGGGATTTTAAAGAGGCAGAGCACGTAGCCACAGCTGGTCAATTAGAGAAAGGACAGCACAAGCACCACACTTATACACACAGTGAAAGTGGCTGGCCTTTAAAAACAGAGTTACTTTTCGCCCCTCGTCAGCTCTTTTTCTTCAGCTTTAAATGGATCAGCATCAGGGAATCTTGGCTGAGATAATGCCATCGGTTGTGGTGGGAAGCGGACCCGACTGTGAGGACAAATGGCTTGGGAGATACTATGAACACAGGAAAGACTCTTTTTGATGGCAAAAGTTTTCCTGTCGTGCAAGTGTGGGCTAAGTGCTGAGTTGAACGGTGACACATCTAATGGCAGATAACCCGTCTTTGCGATAGACCACATACACGTTCGTGGAGGTCTAACGATGCTTTATGGCACTGTTGGACTCTTTAAGCGCCAGGCATGAGAACAGTAGTCCCTGTTACTGAATTAGCATTAGAGAAAAACTCAGGAGAGCACTGACTCAGAACCTAATGAAGCTCATTAAGTCAAACAAAAAATTCTGTGCTATTAAGTGTGACAGAGCGACTCACTGGCATCAAAATATGCACTTTATCCAAGCATTTAACCGTGGGCTATTTGAGTTAAACCAGGTGGAATCTATTACCATGTTTTATACTACAACTTGACAAGGAGTAGGGTCATGTCAATCATGCACAGTTTGTAACTAAGAGAATTTCATGCCGACTGTTGGTTGCATAAATGGAATTTCAACCAGACTTATCAGACTCCTGCAGCAATGAATAAATCTAACTGGTTGAGTTGGAGTTTAGCTGAAGATTTTTTTTAAAATTGTAATAGTGTGAATACAAAGATGTGACGCAAACAAGTACCTAATATATGGATGGAGATTGGTTGATGATTGATCCTTTTCCCCCCTCCTCTTTGCTAACTGCAAGGCTCTCTGACTATTCAGAGTTTGACCACCACAAACAATGATGACAAAATATTTTCATCAGATAATCTGACCGTGTCGCTCCAAGCAAGCCAACACACTATCACCCTTAACTTGTCACATACTGATGCTTTGTCAGGACTCTTTCTCATCACTATTTAAAGCACTAGATACCCATTTAGCGTCTGTTTGCAATGATAAAAGCCTTACTGCCACTGTGCTTTTCTGTTGGTTGGTTAACCTTTTGAAACAGTCCCAAGATGGTTAAGATTAGGCAACATAACTACTTGGTTATGTTTAGAAAGAGATCTTGGACTCAAACTTGGATTCAAACTAAAGTCTCCCGGTTGAAAGTCAATAGTGTCATCCAGCACCCAATCTCTGCCCCACTTAGGACCGTTGGCTCTCTTTCCTTCATCAAGGGGAACCATTGCTATGAGTGCTCAATAGAACTGTGCATGAGTTTACTTTATACAAGTACTTACTACAGGCCCTGTGCATGCATGGGTTGCACAAGCATATATTAAGCTCAGTTAAGCAGAGATTGAGGAGTAACACCCACATATCATCACTTTAATTTTTTCTCTTGTTGTAAGTACTCGCAGTTGAAATGTCACTTTTCTTCAGAGTGAGTAGTGGCTTTTACAAGGTGTCCTGCCACTCTTAGCCTGGAAATACTAGCTCACAATTTCTGCTTTGCTCATGCTGTTCAATCTTGCAGCAAATAACTGAGCTTGCAGGATGTACAGTGGCTTGGCTTTACGAGGCCATACTCCCCTTCTGGGCAGGTGTTATACAAGCATTCATGGCACAACACAGGCCCGCAGGGCTCCAGTTATCTTGGTCACAACAATCAGCATGTGTGAAAAGACTTCAAAGTACACCTGCAATATATCTTTTTACATCTGAGTATGCAAATTCATGATAATTCTATTCTCTCTTCCATAAATCACTATTGTCCTTCCTCATGCATTCTCCTCTCCACAGCTCTTGTCCTGGATGTCCACAATAACTTGTGCTAATGGTGAATATTGTAGTAATGAGTCTATAAACAGGTTCATTACCTACACTTCATTTTCCATTAGGCTCGAGAAAACATCATGAAGGAGGAAAAAGAGACACTTGAAAGAGAGACAGCTCATTGATAGTTGTTTCACCCTGTCTTCTCTTTACAGTTTCTGCTTGTTTTCCCCTTTATCCTGTTTTTCTTGCCCTGTATTATCATTCTCTTTCTACCCTCCTGTTTCTATTGACAACAGGCTGTGCTTGAAGAATAAAGGCAAAGCCTTGACTTGATTATCTGTAATGAAAACATGACTCTCCCTCCCCTCTTGCAAACTCATATACAGTGGCGTCCCCACTCCCTTTCAAACTCTTGTTTTGAACAATTGTATTCATTTTACATTTACTCAAAAAAGTACCGCTGATACTGAAAAGACAGATATTACATGGCAAGAAAAGATGACGATGAGTGCAGGAGAGTGGGCGAGCAACAAACATGAAGAGACATCTGTCTTGCAGCAGGTAAACACAGAAAAACTACAGCCAAAATATGGAATCAATATATCTGATTTCCATGCAAGTGAGATGCTCTAAACGCTCTCCAACTATTTACATTCCCTTCTAGCTAAATTGTAACTTAAAGAGAAATAACTGGGGCACTTGCATACTTGCAATCTAATATCCAGTTAAATTGCAAAAAGCATTCATCACTGACAAAATCCCTCAACAACCTCTCCATGAAGTGGGATCTACAGGGAGGAATGCTGGAGCGGCCACTTCTGAGCCTGCCAATGAGAGAGAGCTTTGAAGTTGTGTGATCACCTGCAAACCTTTGGCTGCAACATCACAGCGGTTGATTGATGTAGTATCAATGCATTCATGCCTACACACCTACAATTTCTCACTCTTTAGTTTGTCAAACCAATCACCTCCCCCATGCACCAATAAAGTCCTAGTGTTCCCTTACAAATATGTAAAACTTCTTCAGAGCCCACATGGTGAATGGGGGCTGAAACAGAAAACAACATTCAAAATGTGATAAAAAGTTGTTAATTTTGACTATTAATGATTATATCTAGATCCATATGTTAACATCACTAACAATTAAACAGTTTTTGCTAAACAAACCTCTTAAAGTAATTAAAAGACAGTTCATGTAATCATAGTTTGTGCAGCAGATGTTTGCAGCAAGTAACTGGGTAAACTAGCAAATCACAGATAGGCAGATGGTAGTGCTGTGTGCTTAAAATAATACATTTTTTTTCTTCATCTTCAAATATTTTGCCTCTAGTAAGAAAATAATTGGAAGGACAACTTTTTTCTAACTTTGGTCTCGGCTCTTAAAACCCAGTATCGATCAGGCAGAAAAAAACATTTGGCACTGGAGTCACTTTTGACTTCCTGTATCCTGATATTAAGTCAAGCGATAAAAACATCTATATTTAAGCCCATACTGAACACTGTAAAGCCAACGAAAGCTGTGCTGTTGCTGCAGTGTTGTTCTTCTCACTTTTGTACTTCTGTGGTTCTATGGATTCATCCTTCCTTTCATTTGCTAACAAAAAATATATTTACTTTCTGCAACAGAAAGTATATTCGACTGCAAAATACAACCTAAATTCAATATCATTCACAGAGAGATAACAAAGCACAGATCTTGGATTAATTTTACTCCAAGCTAGATGGAAGTAATCTCTGAATGTTCTCAGAGTGAAATATGAATGAACATGTCATATCATTCAGCGGGCATGACTCTGCAGAGCAGCACTAAACTTTGTGCAGCAATTTAGTTTTGGTTCAATCTATGGTGCTGCAGTGCCCCCTGCTGATTATGTGGAATATTTCACCTGTTATTTCCTCTGTACTCCTAGAAAGCCAAAAGAAAACCTTGGGGAAAGAAATTTACTAGATAATCAAAGAAATTACAATAGTTTTCTCAGTGTTCTTTCAACTGAACATGCAGCATTGATCGAAAGCTGGTACACATTACTTTTAACATAGTTTTATTTAGTGGGCAAAGATTTAAACTTTTACCTGTTTTAATATCGTATGGCTGAAATTACTTCAACGAACAAGTGAATGTGATTATTGACAGGATGGAAAAGGCAAAAGATCAGGCTGCTTTTTCTGTTAAATACTAGGAAATATTTCAATTTCAAGAAGTGACGCTAAACAAAACTTATTTTACGAAAGTAAAGTGCATGTGCAGTACGTTGTATTAGGGAAGATGAATACTACATTTTGTGATTAAGGGTGAAAATTCTTGTATTTTTATCTAAAATACTTCCTTGTTGCAGGTTTGTAGTGTAACATGTTAAAAAGATGCAGGGGTCTGTACGATGGAGCTGTTATATTCTGTGAGTGGGTACAGGAAGACTAGAGAATCATTTCTATCCCCTCCCCATCACCTTCTACTTCTCTCCGTTGTCTTGACCACTCTCCAAGCCTTGTGACGGTCCACACAATTACCTTCAATTATCCTCACTTCCACCTCACCAATTACATCCATTATTGATTCCAGACCCCCAGGCATGTAAGCCTTATCTATACCAAACCACAGCCCACGGAGGAGAAAGCAGGACAGGACCAAATAATAGGACCTTGGTTCATTAACACTCTGCAGCTTTTCACTCCATCTATGTCACACCATCACCTTCCCAACAGAAATGCTATTCCACCGCAGTGCCCTTGAGAAATAAATTAAACATATGCAAAATGAGTGCTTTGTAAGTCGTTACACCTCTACTAAAGTCAACCGTGGACCAGAATACAAGTTAGCCCTGAACACACTGAATCCTTAAATGATCACATGATTCAGAGAGCCAAGTATGAAGGCAGGACCATGGATTGGGGGGGGGGGCTCGATCAGTTCCTGGCAAAATGTAGAAGATGCAGCTTTTATTTGATATACATGCAATTTAACTCTTTGAGAGATAATGCTTAAATTTTAAACATTTTTTTGGTATAACTGTTTTGGGTATTTAGTAATTGCAAGCCATCACAGTCCAAAAAATGGACAACATTGGCCTTTGTGCAGACATCTCTCTCTTCACCAAAAAAGGGCAACCCTCCCCCTGGTGTTTCTACCATGTCCTAATGAACCATTGAGATTCAGGGAGCAGATGACTGCATAAAGCCCTAAGTTTTTCATTTTCTCAGATGGTGCCGACCTGCAAATCTCAATTATTTAAAACAGAAATATGACAAAAGTTATTAACTACAAACTTTTTGCATAATCAGAGAGTTGAACTGCACATGCATATAACAAGAGTTGAGTAACTCATCTCTTTCTACCTTAGGCCAAAAACTTATCAATCACTTCCTGGCTCCAAAATATGGATTATTGCAAAGGAACTTCACAAAGTCATATTTAACTTTATACAAAGTTTTGTAAGAAACAGTGGAAACTAAACTAATCCATTTCCGATCATACTTTGTCTATCATATAGCAAGAAGAAACATGGTAATGATAATATGGCAACCCATCTCCAGATGTTGAAAGCAGACAGAGAAGCACTACAGCAAGAGAGTGTAGTATGAAGGTCAGTTACACACTATGGAAGCTGTAAAATGAAGAGTCACACTCTGCGGTTCTCCTGCCAGATTTTTGAATATGATACTTGCTGGCATTTAGTGAGACACAAACATAAGCTGCTGTCACCACACACTAATGTAAAACATCCATCATCCTGAACACACGCCAGGGCACCTGCGGAGAGCCGCATCAGTGACGCCTCACTGCCATCCTCCGTTACTACATACCTGAGAGGCTGAGTATCCAGTGTGATTTGTGGCGCAACGCTGCCCCCTTGTGGTGTGTTTTCGAGATGTTGCTGCAGATCTGTGAAGCGGCATTGGAGCATTAGAGCTAATATGATAGGAATACAACTCAGTGAAACACTGTGAAATTGTTAGAAACTTACCTGTCTATCATTTGAGCTCGCTTATCCATGAAAATGGAAATCACTGAAAGTTGTCCACCCCATTTTTCTATATGCCTATTTTGAGAGAAAAATGAGTGAGGTTCAGTCTAGCAAACTTTATGTCTGCAGTGCTGCCAAGAAAGCAGACCAAAATAGCCCGTGCCAAGTATAATTTAGTCTTTCACGAGTACTTAAACAGAGACACATTGACTTTAAATGTTTTTTACAGGGCAGCAGTTAACTGGCAACGAGATAGAGAAACATCTACCTTCCAAATTTCGAAGTTATTCACAAACTCCGCTTGCGGTGTTAACGGGGAGACAGAGATCCAGTGTACCTCAGTGACACAGGTGTTGCTAATTGGAGTAACTCAGCTTGTTTTGGTCTAGCGCCAGTTATTCTGTGTTTTCAACGAAGTTTATTCAGATTAGACCATCAAACTTTTTGAAAACTACATATTTAACCTAAATTACCTGTTTCTTGTTTTCTTCTTGCTTTGTTTGTAGCCCAGTGGACAGGTAATATACCAAAACGACGGAAAGTGTGTGCAGCAGCGAAAACGGTGCATCTTCGCAGACTACACGACACGCCCACTTCACTACATGACACGCCCCCTGAAATCTCTTCCTTAATGCTACAAGGAAGTTTTTGAGATTTTAACAGTTTTTAAGGTGAATCATGTAATGTACGTGTCCTTTGGTTATTGTGTGTCCGTAGATGGACCTGCCTAGCAGCAGTTGAGTTCAGTGTGTGACTAGAAAGGAGCAATATTTGCCAGGTAGAATGTGGCGTTCAATAGCTTTCGGAAATATCATACACAATCAACCGTGTAAAGATAGCTGATCTTTTAGATTCAATAAACAGACAGAATTTTCTGTAATTGCATCGTAAAGGGACAATTATGACAACCCAATTTCTCAACTGAGAAGAGCGGCCAATTAAAACAGCATCACCAGATTGCATTGTAATTATTGATTTTATTCTTGCGTAAAGTATTCATTTAAAAATGAAATGGCATAAAATTTATTACAAAACCAAAAATGGAAGCTTGCCCTATCTTTTCCTACATCTATGGTTCGGTGCAGCCTTTTTTCGTTATCGTTACTTTAATAAATAATACTAGACTACATTTTTCCGGTTTTGCAGCAAAACAAATACTTACGTTGCTAGAGTTCATACTTCTCTCAAAGATTTGCAGCAATATTAAATAATTTAGATACAGTTTAAATTTTTGATGCTTATATTTTGGACGTGCTTGAACACAAACACTTCCTGTCAAGATTTCAATGGGCTTTAAACAACTATCTAGAGAGATATTTTTGCACCAATAATATAACCGAAAGCGCTTCAATATATGCACGACCGAGTCTATGAAGAGTAATGCTGTGAGACAGAAGCTCGGGAGGTGCACCTGAAGGCATCACCAGTGCAGATCAGTGTTGTGTGCGGTCCGCTCTCTGTGTTTGCTGTGTTTGCTGCTGGCTCCCCTCTGTCCTCCATTCTCCCTCCATTAGAGCTCAGCTCCATCCCCGCTGTACGGCGCAGGCCCGAAGTAGCGCAGCCGCTCTGAGGTTAGTGCCCTACCGCGCAATCTCCATTTATTTCAGCCCCGGCGCAGCCGCATCATCGAACCCGGCAGCGCTGGGGTGAAAGATGCGGATTGTTTAGATGTTGACTGGAGCACTGTTATGGTGCATAAAGCTTTTTGTGGAGAATCATGTTGTTGGCGCGTATCGACAACAAGCTCGTAGAGAGTAGAATAGCTGCGGATGAGACGCAGGCCCCTGGGCCTGTAGGAATTAGCGCTCTGTTTTGTTTCATAATGTGCGGGTTTCATGCTAGCCGCTGCCTTACCTTAGATTTACATTTCATTGCACTCTGAATTAATATTTTTTCAGTGTTTGAACATCAACAAAACCATTGATGATCTCGATCACAGTCATTTTCCATTCAGACGATCGAGGCTTCACCGCCAAATTGTTAGCTAGCTAGCTTATTAGCCGAATGTAGGACGTTGCTAGCTTAGCTTAGCCCGGTTTGGCAGCCGTTGTCAACCGACCCGGCAAGTCTGCAATAACAGCGCCGTGACGCTCGAGCAGTAACGTTGCCCATTTAATTGAGGTTATATTGCTTTTTTACTTTGTAATGTGAAATTTGGCCTCATTGCTGGCAATGAAAATGATATAACACCAGTGTTATTGTCGCGTCGTGCACCGAATCGTTGATCATTTCATTGATCCTCTCAACAGCTAAGTTACAGTCCATGGTATAGCTGGTACAGACCCCATTGAATGCGAATAAACATATCTTCCTGCAGTTTTGACACATTTTTTGTAATGGTGTATTATTGAATTTTTTAAAAGTGAAAAGTGTGTTTGGAAAGATCTGTTTCAATAAAGATTCCCCCTGTAAGCTACCTGCCATGAATCTAGTTAGCAGGTTATCCCTATGAAGCTGCTTCCCTGCTCAGTTAGACACGAACAGCAGCACTACAGTCTACATATAGTGAGGGAGCCAAGGATTAAGTGAACAAAAAGCATATTGTATTTGTAAGTGTTTGGCTGAACCTTATTGTATGATAGTTTTCCACCTTTCTCTGAGACATTGAACATGTCAGACTAATATCACTCCATTTCTAACACAGATAAAAATTAGTAATAAATATGCAAACACTTCCAATTCCTTAAACTATGACTGCATTTAGACTTGATTACTTTTACCAAAAAATATGCAGACAGTCTTACTTCCGTAAACTGTGCCTGCATTTACACTTTCTCATTGTTTTTAATATCTGAAATTTCCCATCAGCCAGTTGGAAATGAAACTCTGGCAAGCATGTAAACAGTGTAATATTCTGATGAATGTATATCTTGTAAATCCATGTCTAAAAACTGTGATTTAACACTTGACAAACAGAAAAAAAGAATTTTTTTTTATGCTTCAAAACACTGGCATATCTTTACACTGTAAACTACTTTTGCTGTGAAAATACATTATGACTATTGCAGCCATGCATGTCAACAGCTGTGTGTTAAACTGCTGGAATTTGAGGGTCTTAACATTCCATAAACTTGCACTCATATTCACATTATTTCTACAAGACACATGAAGTCTCTCAAAAGATTACGCTACTAGGCACTATTACTGATTATTTTTTATCAGCTTTCAGTCCAGTTATGTCACACTACATGCTGCATTTTTAATCATAAATCCTGAGTTTGTTCATGGTAAGCGCAATGCAGTGAAGCTGTCATATGATTATAGGTACATCTTGCAATATAAATACTAGAGAACTGCTAACAGTATGTTATATCATTGTGAATATGTAATTATATGCTCATGTCAAGCTTTATATCAATAGTCTATACTGCATAAATTACTCCCACATAGGTTCTGTGCTGTTATAATGAAAAGATGGAATTTCCTCAGGCACCATTTGTGGGGGGGGGGGATCTTACAACATCTTATACGGCATTTCTTTCTTTCCACCTTTCACTCCTTAGTCATTGTGCTGTGGATCCAGCTGTGTAGACCAGGTGGCCAGTAATGGACGAACACGTCGTTCACCAGGCAGAACACATGACCACCATTGAGGCCAGCGCCGTCAGCCAACAGGTCCAGCAGGTGCACCTAGAAGCATAGTAACTAAACAGTGGAAAATCAGGAGAGATGAAGCGGCAGTCATCCTCCTTAGCACAAGTCCCATTATTTTACCAGCTAGCTTGTAGCAAAAACAATAAGACCTCAATCAGATATGAATATCATGATATGTTGCTTAAATTTAAACCCATTCTACATGGATTATTGCTCTGTGTAGGTACATGTGGCCACCTTTACTGAAACATCCATGATGAGTGCTGAGGAAGACTCAACATCCTCACCGGATGAAGATCCTTATGACGACACAGACATCCTCAACTCGGCTGGTACTGATGAGGTTACCGCCCACTTGGCTGCCGCAGGTACGTCTAGACTCTACCAGGGAGGGAAAGAGTGAGCGTTTAGTGCTTCCAAATCAGTGGAAGTGGATTTAAAATGATAAGAAGTGCTTAAAAAAATTTTGTCAAGCAAGGTCTGGCAGTACCTTAATATTCTGTGAGGTCTTCTGTCATTTTGGCTGTGTTGCTATTGTTTATTATTTACACTGAGTTGGTGAAGCTGTGTTATTTTGCCTCTTTAAAAGACCTTTCAACTGATGTTTTGTTGTTTTGTTTTTATCTTGCCTTGCAATCAATAATACTAGTTAAGAGAATCATCCTGTGTTTAGTGTAATGCTTTTGATTGAACGACAGGTGGTGCCATTGAGTTGTTTGCAAAGGCAGTGCAACTTCACTTTATTGCCTGCTGTTAAGCTGTTGACAGCACCTTTTTGTCCTTTCCCTTTTAAGTTATCAATGTACCACATTGTGCTAGTGATCTGCAACCGCACCTCAGCTCCATTTCAAACCCCTCCTCCATCCTTTAATCAAATCAAAGTTTTAAAAAAAATGAAGAAGAATAATAACCATGTAGGCTCATATCAAGATCAATCAAATCAGAGAGGACCAAACAGCATTCAGACGCAATCAACTAAATGTCGTTCATGCTGATTACTAGTCTCTACTTTTTCTAACAGGCAAACTTGCTCTCGCTCTCTTTTGCTCTCTCTCTCTCTCACAGGGCCAGTAGGCATGGCAGCCGCTGCTGCCGTGGCAACTGGTAAGAAAAGAAAGAGGCCTCATATCTTTGAATCCAACCCCTCCATCCGCAAGAGGCAGCAGACTCGACTGCTCAGGTGAGCTTAAAACACCAATAGGCCACCAATACCTCTCATAGCTGCAAAAAAAAAAAGTATCTTTCAGTATTTTTTTGTATTTCTCAGACAGCGATGGTGTTGTACTTTATGGTTCATGCACTAGGAGGTAATAGACTGTGTGTGATTTACAGAAAACTGAGAGCCACTCTGGATGAGTACACCACCAGAGTGGGCCAACAGGCCATCGTCCTGTGTATCTCCCCCTCCAAACCCAACCCTGTGTTCAAAGTGTTCGGCGCTGCTCCTCTAGAGAATGTGGTGGGTGTTACAGTCAACAGGTTGACCATACTTGTCACCCATATAATGAAACTTCCCAACCTTCCAAACTCCTAATTACTCCAATATGCTACTGCATTTTGCTCTTTCTATCCTCCAGGTGAGAAAGTATAAGGGCATGATGTTGGAGGATCTGGAGAACGCTCTGGCTGAACATGCCCCCGCTGGTGGAGAGCTGGCCTCAGAGCTGCCCCCTCTCACCATCGACGGCATCCCAGTCTCTGTTGACAAGATGACCCAGGTCAGGCTCCGTACTGTCTCTGTTTGTCCATTATGGTCCAAATCATGAATATACAGAATTAAATATCTGTTCTTTTAAAAGAAACTGGTGAATTCAGTACTCCCTACTTTGTGTTGGAGACACAAACAGAGTTAGCCACCCCAGCAGAGGGCACCACTTTGCAACAAATCAGAATCACAGTTATTGTTTTATGTGTGTTGTGAGCAAGAGCTTAGCTAGCTATATATATATCAAGGTCAAACACTTAGCTTTAGCTCTTTTCCCGTGTCTTTATTAATGACAATTTAACCGGTAACTGTTTATCAAATACTTGCATTTAGGCATACAGTATTTATGATATGTGGGTAGTGTCTGCATCTGAAGAGAAGCAATCCATCCTCTCTTTGCTAGACAGGCTATGCTACCGGTAAGAGGATGTGGAGAGTAAACTGCTCTTTGTAGGCCTTTCACTGCAGCATTAGCACCGTTGGCAGCCAGTCCTCCCCTCACCCGAGGGAACCCGGCTTGTTTACTCTGCCATCCCAGTGCTGACGCATTCTCGGGATCATCGTCAGAGTAGCCAGCATGGCAGCGGCCCACAGAGATACGGTCCTCAACCCTGGGAGCAGGGCAGCCAATAGCAGGGCCAGGTGCGTCCTCTGAGGGCAGGTGTTAGTTGGTGCTTGTTTTTCTGGAAGTTGTAGGATGAGATTATTATGAGTAACCTGTTGCCTCACTCAGCCAGCCAAGCCAGGTGGAAAAGTGTGGGGGTTGGTGTTTTTAAATGAATCTGTGTTTGGAGTGTTGGAGATGTGATGTCGTGAAGTCCCTCTGGGGAAGGTCAATAAAGAGAACACTGCTATGAAACGGGACTAATTCCGATTAGCCATCCTGATGAAGCATAATCATACTGGAAAGACCATGTTGTTTTCTACGCAGACATCTGCAGATGGTTTTGCGCAGCTGAAGAAATCCCAAATAAGGTTTAGTGACGCAGACAAAGGCCTTGGCCGGTCCGATATATGGAGCATCTGTAGCAGGTGATCCCGGGTCTATCCTGAGCCCATAATTACCCCCTAGCCTTGTTAGGGCCAGGGACTCTGCAACATAGCCGCTTTCCTAAATGCTGATTGGACCATTGCTTGGAGGATTAGGATTGGGGTGTGGGGTGGTGGGTGTGAGGACAACATGCCACTTAACTCACTAGTCACTGTAATTAGGCCATCTGGCCTAGCACGCATGCATCCACATACATCTACACATGGTCCAGCCACAGGTGGAAAAGCAAGCATCGTTTTTGCTATTTAGTCCTTTTTTTTTCATGGGCTAATCCATATTGTTCTGTCAATGCGACAAGAGCTGACTGAAGTGAGGACTCCTCAGCCACATGCAGACTTTGCTTTTCTAAAGATGCTGTGATAAAAGTATGAACCATCCATTTTCTATCACAATCCTTTTTACCATACCTCTCTGAGTGATGCACTAAGGAACCGTGTATAGGTGGTTTGTGGTTGTGAGTTAGAAAAGGGGGTCTAAGCTGGGGAGGAGGGAGGGATTTATTTCTCCCAGAACCAAATATAGCCCGTGATGTCAAGTCAGGCAGACGCTGCAGTGCCTCATTGTGCAATATAATCCCCTGGTGATGCTTGCATATTACCAGGACACTGAGGACATTGGCACTAAACCCCACCCCGGCCTGCCGGTGAGTGTGAGTGTATTGCTTGTTCTGCAAGTGTTGATGTGATGGTGAATGGATACGCATGCTCACTGTCTCACATGAAGCACGTATGTTGGTTTGATGATCAATTGCAAGGAAATCAGTCTAGAAAAAGAAGCCCTTCACCAGTTTTCAATGGTGAGAAAAAAAACAGACTGATAAAATGCAAATTGTCAATGTGTTGGTCAATTTTACAAACTTGATAAGTCGATAAATAATAAGAAACTGCACTAGAGAAGTAACAAAAATGAGAAAAAATAATTCTAAGTTGTTTTTGGTTATACTGATCATTTTCCTTTTTCATAATTTGTGGGAAGAAAAGTCCCAATCCCTGCAGTTAAACAGTAGAAGTCCTATTTGAGCTTGGTTTCTTCACTCCAGGTCAAAACAGTGCAGAACTGTACTAGATCACTCCTGATGTTCCCGTGGTGTCTGTCTGACACATCAGGCTGGAGCCATGGCCATAGATTGGTCCGTTATTAAACATGATCGCATCGCTCTCCTTTTTAGAAAGCCTGTTTCTATTTGCAGGCCTTGACCACCTCAGCACCCGACAGCAGGTACTCGATCAATACGCACCTCCTGCTGCCTGCTCAAGGGCGCGTGTGCTTATGAGTGTGTGTGTGTGTGTTAGCGAGACACTGCAGCCTTAGAGTTTTGGTGTCTGTATCATCTCTGTACTCCATGCATCTGTCCTTTTTTTATCCTCCAGGCCCAGCTGCGAGCGTTCATCCCAGAGATGCTAAAGTACTCAACAGGGCGAGGGAAGCCTGGCTGGGGTAAGGAGAGCTGCAAGCCAGTGTGGTGGCCTGAGGACATACCTTGGGCCAACGTCCGCAGTGACGTCCGCACAGAAGAGCAGAAACAGAGGGTGAGCTTTGTCAGTTTCTGCAGGAAAATACTATTTTGAAGAAGTTAACCAACAGATGCCAAAATATGCCATGTTTCTTTTTGTACATTAGTTCCTAGAATTACAAAAACTTCACATCTCTAACTTTTTCTGTTATAACTGGTGTCTGATGACCTGGTATATAAAGATAGAGTTCTCAAACTATTTGCCATGAGTAAGCTGTGGCTCAGGAGGGAGAGCAGGTCATCTACTTAACAGAATTTTGGTTATTCAGTCCTCCTTAAATCTGCATGTCTAAGTGTCTTTTAATCTCTCTTTATTTGTAGAATTATTAGCCATGTTAACTAGTATTTATGTGTCCAAAGGTGTCGTGGACGCAGGCATTGAGGACCATTGTTAAGAACTGCTACAAGCAGCACGGCCGTGAGGATCTATTATACGCGTTTGAAGACCAACAGATCACCCCAACGAACACCACCCAGCACCACCTGACCGCCGCACAAAGTATCGCTCACCTTGTGCCCTCACAAACAGTGGTACAGACCATCAACAACCCTGATGGAACAGTCTCGCTCATCCAGGTACATTTTATTTTATATTTTGTCAGGGTTCTTTCTCAAATTATAAAAATAACCCATTAAATGTAAGGTTTAATATTCTGTCCATTCACTTCTCTGATTTTTTTGTGACTGCACCTCTTTCTCTCAGGTTGGCACAGGACACACAGTTGCCACCCTGGCAGACGCCTCAGAGCTGCCCGGTGTGACGGTGGCACAAGTTAACTACTCCACTGTGACTGATGGCGAGGTAACACCCACATTCTCACCACACATACCTGTTTACACTAAATAAAAACCAACATTCTTATCATTTACTACATACGCATGTCTCTAAATGAATGACATACAAGAATGTGCACATTTCTGGCCTGACTATAGTTACAAACTCCAAATGTCATTTTATATAAAAATGTATTTTTCCTGTCCAGGTGGAGCAGAACTGGACCACCCTCCAGGGCGGCGAGATGACAATCCAAACCACTCAGGCCTCAGAGGCCACGCAAGCGGTGGCATCTTTGGCTGAAGCCGCCGTCGCTGCCAGTCAGGAGATGCAGCCTGGAGCGACCGTCACAATGGCTCTCAACAGGTGAGGATGGAAGTCGTGAAATAAGATATTTTTCAAGGACTTTTGAAGTCACACTTTTAAAGTGTCATTTTTATTGACACTTGTTATCCACCTTTACGATTAATAAAAAAATGCATGTATATATTTTAATCCCACTTTTGCAAGAGAAAATCCTTTTGGGTAATGTGTCACTGTTAGCTAACTTGTAGCTCTTGTAGTTCCCATGTTTTTTATGGCTGGTGTCCTCAGGTGGTGAATATTACGTCCTCACAGAGATTGGATCATTGGATCATTCCCGACAGAGAATCAAAGGCAGCATTATAAAACTGTCAGTGCAGGATTGCCCCAACTTTTTTAACAAAAAATAAATGCATACTGTAGGTTTTGATGTTTCGCTTTCTCTGACACAATCCACTGAGGCCTTCAGTTACTCATGATGGAGCCAGCAAACACTGCAAAGCCTAGGAAGAATCCATAATTACTCAGGCAGCTCTAATAACTGGATAAGAATTAAGAATGGGACAACTGTTGGGGCAGGTCATGGGGGTCCCCTGGAGATGAGAGTCAACTGTTTCTCATCCTGGTTCAGCATCTAATTAATTAGCCGGTGGCTTTTATAGAGGCAGCGTGCGAAGGTGCACAGCCATTAAGTTGATTGTTGGCCACAAATTTCCATGTTGTAATGACTCAGTGTAGTTTTATTTATTTAAAAACATTATTGGAGGTGTTAATGCTTGATTGCAAAGTCACTAAAGGCTGGAAATAAAATCTCACTTAACATGTTGAAATAACTGATTTCAATCATATTACTTTCCACTGTGTAATAATGTCTTAACCACAGCATGTGTAGTAGTAAAACACAGCCAAGGGTTGTTGTTGCTGTGATGATTTTCTGGAGGGGAATCAGCCATCCACAGCTCAATTCAGATAGGATCTACATCAGGATCTTAAACCATCTCCCATGTAGGGCCAGGTGTCTGCAGAATACAGGATGCTGTTGACCTTTAACTAGCAAATAGCCACATCCTGATCTACAGCTTTAATTCCTATGATTTTTCTTTCTTATGATCTAAAGGCCTTTATTTTGCCAAATTCATCAGATTCATTCTGACTTGCTGAGATGCTGACATGTTAGCTGTTTTTTCACTGCAGTGGTGTCAAAGCAATAATTTCAGATGTGTATGGGTATGTCCCATTGGGGCTTGTTACCTGCACCCACCTGAGTCCTCCTTCCTCTTCACCCCCCTCCCCTGGTTACCTGTGCTAAGCTACTCTGGGCTCTCTGCTCCACAGGCTCTGGAACATTTTGTCTCTGTTTTCTAGCTCCAGAGGGAGAATAGAGGCCTTTTCTCTCACTGTCTTTTCTGCTGTGTTAATATTGTGACCAAACATGACATCGTATCATGGTACAAAGTTCATACAATATTAACTTCAACATTCATTTAGCAAAGCCATCTAATTGTTGAGCTTTGACCATTAAATAATAGCATCGATGTATTGACGGCATTTTTACTGCTAAACAGAAAAACTACTTATGACTGATGAAAAAAATGATTAAAAGTCAATATATTGTACTATGTTTTAATAAGAAGCATTTTATTCTTATATTGTCTAACTTCATTTCCTAACTGAACATCATCCGGTTGGGTTTGATCAGCTGCAGATGCATCATCACTGCTTACTCTCTCCGTCTGCACTCTCTCAGCTCCTGCTCCTCCTTATCTGTCCGTCTGCCGTTCAATCTCAGATGTTATTATCAATCAAGCTGCGAACGGTTCCATTAGTTCATAACGTAGCTGCTGTGCTAATAGGCTCGTGGTAATTCCACTGGATAGATCTGGCTAATAAAACTGCTTTGTTAGACTCGTAGCACCTGGCCTTTAGGAAGATGTGACAGATTCTCCATAAGTCCAGACTAGAAAAGCCTCTTACAGCTCATACTCTCCTAGCTCTTCACCCCACATCTCTCTAATAACCCCTGTCTTAGTGAGCACGCTGTGTGTGTGTTATTGGGTGTGTACTTTTCACATTTGTACCAATGATCGTATCTGGAACAGCAAACATTATATGAGGGTGTCTTTTATGCTTTTACCCATAAATTGTGTATACAAATAGTGATAATTCTCCCTTTTTGTGTGTGTGTGTGTTACAGTGAGGCAGCAGCCCATGCTGTGGCAACATTAGCCGAAGCCACTCTACAAGGCGGAGGGCAGATTGTCCTGGCAGAGACAGCAGCTGCTGTTGGTGCGCTGGCAGGGGTTCAAGATGCCACAGGTACATACTCATCCGTGACGTCATACATTAATATAATTTATAATAAACCAACCGTTGTCTTGTTTTGTGGATGCATTTTAAATGAATGATAGCTATGAATGTGTGTTGTATGAGTTTATTGACCAAAAAGGCCTCACCAGAGCATCCCTATAGGATAGACTCTTCAACAAAGAAACAGTAATCCTGAATTATGCTTATATCTGTTGGTCTTTAACATGAAAAGCTTGAAAAACACACTGAGATGAATTCTTGTTGATCAATTTTTGACCTCTAAGATGCCCGCTGGTCCTCTTCCTGGATTGAACCATATTAGTAACATATTCAAATGCCTGGTCTGGGTTGATCAATGTAAAAGTCACAAAATATTGCTGGCTGTAGAACGTTGGTTACCCCCAAAAAGAAGTTGGGAATATTTTGTGAAGGATTTTTCTCTTATGAAAAATGAAAAAAACAATAACAGACAACTGAATTCTTACATCAACACATTTTTTGTAATCAAATCTCTGTTAATTAGTATCTATTTGTATTCCCCAGCCAATGGCATTTCTAATTAGTCTTACACAGTGTAAGCTTTCCTTCAGTAGCACTTCGGTGGGACCTCTGAGCTCCTACACTCTAATCTACTCTGTGCTGATGTGACAGATGGTGTGTGTATGTGTGTGTCTTGAAGCGGTGCCCCCTTCTTTTAATGATACCTTAGCTTTGTGACCCTCTCACCAACCTTCTTACATGCAAACTGCATGCACTGCTGTGGCAGCGTGTGTCTGCTGGGACAGTTTTTAATGACATCTTCACATCCTTGTTGAATAGCATTGACAATCATTTTTAGCATATGTTCAGACAATATCCTGAGGGTAGAGCCTGAAGCACATCCTCGTCAATGATTACCAACAGGAGACACGCCGCTTATCTGTGGCTGATTACCAAATCTGTAGATGTCAGTGGCCTATTGTACGCAAATAGATATACAAGTGAAACTTACCAGGAAATACATAACACACGCAGTTATTTTAACCATGATTCACAGGTGTCTTTATGAAATATTTAATTTTATAGTTATTTCTTCTTATAATATTTTTATAGTGAATATTGCTGCTGTTGAAACAATTCATTCAAATAATTTCTTAAAGCAGTTACATTATTTGAATAATGGCAAATTACATTTAATGCAATGACTGAAAAAATGAAAATGAGTAAAATATGAAGCTAGACCCAGACATAAAATTTAGTTACACACACTTCTTGTTAATCTTTTTCCTACAGTTGGATTATTACACACACACACACACACACACACACACACACACACACACTCATAAAGTTCACTAGTCCAGGGGCATGAGCAGGACCCTCAGGGGCCCTCCTTAAGAGGGCCAATCCACTCCATTACCAGTCCATGGTCTAATCACTGGACCAGCTGTCAGCAGGCAGCCCCAGGTTCTTTGGATTGGCTACATATATTCACACACACAAATACACATATACACATTTATATCTAAATCTTATCAAAAGAATAAAAAAGGGCTAAATACAGAATGTAAGGATGGGCAGGAATTCAATTCTAAAAAAAATTATCCTTTGGATTTTTCCATTGGATTTTGTATGAAATGTGGTTTGTCTTATTGAAATTTCATTTCATTCATCATGACGTTATATACTTGAATAAAAGCTGTAAAGCCATTATGTTCAATTTAAAGAATCGTCATAACAGAAAGCACCATCTTCAATGTGCAAAATGCACATTGGTGTATATATTGGCACATTTGTACACTGATGGAAATTCAAATAATTTAAATCGAGCATCTACAGCCTTTGTTGTTGGTCGTCTTACTTCCTAAACTAGAAGGACTCATTTGGCTGCAATAGCTCACTTAAACAACTAATGGAGCTGCCAAAGCAAGTCCTTCTCCTGACTATTGACCTTAGCTAATCACTGTAGTGCTGCACAGGAGTGCAGAGCACGGTTTGAAGTGCACTGGCCCAGACACTGCTGATTAGCTTGTGTAGTGACCCTTCACTGACAGGCATGCAGACACACACACACACACACACACTTATATGATACATACACAAGACACGGCCCTTAACGTCTCAGTAACTACGTCTAAGTGGCCGAATGAGGCACTTCACTAACCGTGCTGTGTCCGTACATCGCCGTGCCGTGCCAGTGCCCCGTTCCCTAAGCCCTCCACCATAATCACTGCCAGCACAATTACCTGCATCAGCAGAACTTAACCCTGTCACAAATCACTGGCGAGTGGGCTTAGCAAGAGCCCGCATTTGAGGACCAGCAATTACAAGCTAACCTGACAAAACAGGCTGGAGTTTATTTTGGGAAACTGGAAAGATGAATACATCTGAATGCAGTCCTGGTTCATCTTAGACATGTATTTAAAAGTTATTCGTGTCTGTTTGGTGCGTTTAATGCCCAGTGTCTTCCCCCTCACATGAGTCGCTGCCTTCCCCAGCAATGACCTTCTTGCCTGGCTGTGACACTGTGACAGCTTGCAGGGTGGGGCAGAGGCCCACGTGACTGCAGCAATAATCCCTACAGGCAGACACACACACACTCAAACACACACAGCTGGGCATGAGGGCAGCGAGCTGAAAACCTTCAATTGGACCATTGTCCAGAAATGCTGCTCTGTAACATGGCCGCCTCCTGTCACGGACAGCTACCTAGACCTGACTGCCTCTCCAGCACTGTGTCAAACAGGCATTCCAGTGGCAGGATTTCCTTTGGCTAAAGCAACAATTACTTCAATTAGTGCTGCAACTAGTAATTAATGTCATTATCAAAGAACATTTTGATTCTTTTTTCATTAAACAGTTAAGGACTGGGGTTAATACACCCATTGTCTTGAGACACAAGTGCTGTTTTCACTTTGCCTGTTTCACCCAAACTGTAGTTCAAAACCAGCTTGTAACTACACGCAACAAAAAGGTTCCAAGTCCTCGTATTTGACTTTATCAAACCAGGAAATGTCTTTTTTTCCGTAATAAATGACGTGTGATTATTGGATTGTCACAATTGTTATTGAATTAGATCATCGTTATTGCCAGCTAGTTTTCTGTCAATAGTTTTCCAAGTAATTATTAGCTTCTGGAATAAAACAGTTCAAAAAAAGATGGACCCAACTAGACTAAAACTGTCTCCGCATCTTCTCCTCAGGTCTGGTCCAGATTCCGGTCAGCATGTACCAGACTGTAGTGACCAGCCTCGCCCAGGGCAACCGGCCCGTTCAGGTTGCCATGGCACCTGTGGCCACACGCATAGATAACACTGTCACGCTGGACGGCCAGGCGGTGGAGGTGGTGACCCTGGAGCAGTGACATTTACGACCCCGGAAGGAGTAGAAGGCACTGAAAGGGCCACGTTTGGAGATTTGTTTATCCTACTGTTTTCCAAGACATCATGCTGTGTACAATGTCAAATATATTTTTAAATGTACATCTGCAGGGGAAGTGAGTTATCAATGCATTGTGTTTACTATGTAAAAAAAAATTGCTTTTGGTGTATTTTTTCTCCCATTTAGCTTCATGTTTTGTTGTTTTTTGTTTTTTTTTTTAGCTTTGTGATGTTGAGTATTTAGTATTTATTTCTTTACAATTCACCTTTACTTAAAAACAAAGATGAACCAAAAAGCCTGGGAGAAAAGCCACGACTGCTTCACCCAGAGTCTGTAACTATCACTGTTCTGGATTTTCATTGTCATCTGTGTGCTTGACTGTTTTCATTTTTAGGATGCATTTACAATTCGGTGCCATAACCATATGTCGCCCCTCTGTTTTCCCATATCCTCGATCATCACTCTAAATTTTACTCTTTCCACCTCGGCCCATCTAAAACTCTCTGTTAGCATACAGAACCACATCTGAGCTGTAGACACTCCCGGATATTTCTCACTTTAGATTATGAAAAAATTACAATGAAATATTGTCTTGTTGTGTGCTTTTCCCTGTGCTGTGTTGCTGTAGTCCACGCACATGCCAAGATTTGTGAATACTCAGGATATACATCAAGGTGTTTTTTACTGCTGGACTGCTGCGCTGACTTCCCGAAAGCAGCCTTTTTTTGTCTACAAAATCCATTTATTTTACAGTGCATGGATAGGCGCACCCCTTGGTATGTTATTTTTTTAACATGAACTCCTTTGTATGTGGTCTGCATCACTTTGTGAATCACAGTTAGTCGTACTTGGACGGACGCTGCAGTATTTGTGATGCAAACATCAAAAAAAGAAAAAAACTTTATTTGACTCTTAAAACGAAAAGATTGCTCTCTGAGAATCAATATAGCGAATCAACATATAATGCAACTGTAACATTTGGTTCAACTCTTACCACTATTTAAAAAATAAAGTCCAATAAAAAGGCTGCTGTTCACCATGTATCTGTCTCTCTGTTGATTATTTACACACTGTTCATCCAAAAAGTACATCTATCAATGGACACTGGAGATGTCTCAGTAAACTAGTACTGACAGTAGCCTTGCTATTAAAACTTAATACTGATGCTGTGTAAATGTGCAAATACGTATATGATAATATTGTGTAAATAATGATGGAAAACTGACTCCTTTGCCACCCATCATAATACAAGAAAAATTGTTAACTTTAAACATTACATTTATTTATTTTACATAAAAATTTATTTTGAAATCACAATAATAATCTTACTGAATTCTTTATGCCATGATAATCTTGTATAGTGAAAATCTAATAGTGTTGCAGCTTCATATGAAAAATATAAGGTGACACTATTCACTGTTTCTTCATTTTTTATTAAATCAAATGACTGCCCATGATTAGAGCAGTTCAGGAGCTCTATGAGGCCTTTCTAGCATATTTAAGCCTATTGTTTTAGTTTATTCATGTAAATTATAATTTACCTCCATGTCTGCTTGACATGTAAGCAAGCATTTGTTTATGATTATTTTAGTTATGACATCATTAACTTATTTATTGGGCCTAATAGTGTTTACTTTGTCTCTATAAGCTTGCTTGTATGGTAGTGGATAAATAATGTGTTGTTTCAAATTCACAATCTCCTTTTTCCACCTCTTTGATTATAGCAAAATAGACACACAAGAGGCTTTATTGTATGTGAGACTGTGGTATACACAACTGAGGATTTTATGACTTTTTGTCCTTACTGAGGAATACAACATTTCCCTGAATTTTGTCCCTTAAGTCGCCATTGAACCTGATAGCTGCACTCTCCTCAGCAGCACCCCCACCTTCCCTGCCGTGACAGACAGGGCCATGATTACATCATAAGCTGCCTGAACCTCCTCTGCTTTAAAGCCTGGGATTTGCTAGCCGGGCCCTTCTGTTGCAGAGTAGAACAGAGAGAGAAGCGTTCAGGCCTTAATCTATCAGGCGTCAGTGTATATCCCGCTCTTCCTCCAGATTAAAGCCGAACCAGGTTGCATTCACACAGATGAAAAGATACCATTTCCCTCCTTGTTTGGTGTTTTATTCTCCCACCTCCTGACATTTTTAGATTGGATACCTTATGTGAGATAGAAAAGAGTAGATCATGTTCTTGTCTCTTTTTTTATAATGTTTGAATCATTGTAGGTGCGTGGCATGCATGTACATCGGACTGTCACTGCAGATTAGGAAGGCTTTATTAGCATGCTTTCTTGGAAGAAGGCCTACACCTCATGTTACCTAAGCCTCTCCCTCCTCCATCCCTCTTTCTCTGCATCATCCATGCACCCAGCCACACTCACACAAAATGCATGGAAACCTTTCATCTGAATCATTAAAACTGAATCCAAATGAGCTATTAAATAGCACAAGTTCAGTAAGGACAGAATTTGTCTCAAAGTGATGCTAAAGAAGAAGTGATTGTGAAAAAGAGAAGAGATTCTTGCTTATGGGTACCACTTCATTTAAACCACTTCATTTCATGACTTCTTCCAAAAACATGAAGGAGTCTTCCTGAATGCTTTGATTTATTTATCATTATGATGGGATTAAGGTTAGGGTTAATTGACAGAATCACACTTACTGAAAGTCATGAACATTCATAAAAATTCCTACATGTTCATGTTCATGTGTTGTGTCACATTATGTTATTATGTATTACATAATTTACATTTTTCTCTTCATGGTTCTGCAGTAAAGTATTTTGGCATCAAACCTGGTTTATAACCTATTTTCTAAGCTCCAACACTGGAAATATAATGTTTAAGCCCTGACACTCTGCACACATTAAGGATAAGTGTTTAACCAGATAATAGATGCTATTTGCAAATTTTGTGCTTTTGACCAAATCCACAACCAAGAATACAATAAAATCAACTTGACTTATTCTGTAAATACTTTATATCAAGGTAATTTATCATCCTGAAATGCAAAATATACTGTATATTTTCTCATTATAATAACGCAGATTTTTGCTGAAATGTGCCCAAAAACTTTACAGTTGAAATGTACACTGTTGAAATGTTCAGGCTTAATGCATCAAATTCTGAGGCCTGTGCAGGCCTAGGCCGCAAAGCCTTGTTTTACAAGTGAAGAGCCTGTGCGGCATTGCTTGACACTGTTACAAGTTACATCATTGTGCACCAAACCGCAGTGCACTCTTCCAATCATCACATTCATCTGTCTGACTTTGAACCTGATTGGATGTCATTAAAACCATCCAATCTAGGCAGTCAGGCTGCAGTGTTGAGTGCTTGTGTTCTGTCCTGGGGGCAATATGTTTAGTGCTGGAAGATCACTGGGCAGCTCTATTGATTCTCCTCAGGCAGTGGACAAGGATGCAGCCAAGGCTTCAGTGGCCCCGGCTCCATGGGGGGTCAATGCAGGGTGAGAAGGGAGGGGTTAGTCATTCTTGTAGCCTGGAGTCGTGCAGGCAGACTCTAGGGCAGAGCTTTAATCTCCACTAATCGTTTCTTAATACGTGCATCCCGGGCCCTACACCCCCGCACACATGCACACACTCACTTCCACACGAGCACACACACATATGTACAAAATGCTCGCGGTCCAAGCCCCCGTTTGCTCTAACAAGAGATAATCTCCTACCCCTCGTCCCGAGCATAGGGTTGGGTCACAACTTAAAAAAAAAAAAACATCCTTCTCATACAAGAAAATGGACTCTGTGACCTGTAAAATGAAATGCTGTTCTTTAAAGATGAATGCTTGCATGTCTGTCAGTGCCTGACAATTCAGAAAAGTAAATTCCTTTAACTGCTGACTCACATCCGTCCCGCCGGCATGAGATAGAAACGGTTATTTAATCTGTGGAAATGCAGACAAATGCATTATAAATCATTACTTTAAAAAAACCAACAACAACCACAAAGTCGATCTAAGTGCAGAGCCTCGTGCAGAGCTTCCCCTGAATCCTGAGCATCAGCAGACATGCTGATGATGAAGTGTCTCCCCCGTAATGTAGTCTAATAGTCTAATAATGGCATCCTCACCTTCTCAGCTCACACCTCTGTCCACCTCCAGCCCAGACACTGCGTAAGAACGATGATAATCTCATTTCACTAATGCTCTGCAGGCTGCATTAGAACACAGGCAAAGCACTGTCTCAGCCCAACTCTACCCACCCAGGAAACTGTGTGTGTGTGTGTGTGTGTGTGTGCATGAGTGAGAGAGAGAGAGAGAGAGAGAGAAAGAAAGAGAGAGAGAGAGATGGAGAAAGGGGCCAGGGGGGCTGTGGGATAGAGGGGGCACTGAAAAATGCGGTGTAACCTGAGCTGCTCGGCCCATCTGGAGAAACAAGGGTTATCCCACAATGCACTTTGCTGCAGAGAAGATCGTTAGAGGGAGTCTGACACACGGATCAGTCTTTTGAAAGTATTTATTTGCATCACGGATAAGGACATTTGTATGATAAAAAACAAGATGTCATTTGAGAGACAAAAAGTCAGCAGGTGCGCACACACACACACACAAACATACACACACACAAAATTCAGAACATGTTCAGGTGTCACATTCATAAGGCATTGAGACTGTCTGGTTACATGCACACATGATACATGTCATATGTGCTTGTGTTCTGTAACATGAGACACAAGCACAGGTAACCTGAATCACTTGGTAGGTGAATAACATTATAAACTGACCCCTTTTATGGCAACTTTTCTGTTTATCACCACAATTTCAGCACTTACCCCCTCTGTCTTTCTGTTTAAATGGCCGACAGGAAGCAACAGAGCCTCTGCACAGGTCCTGTGACGACGTCCGTGTAGATCAAATATAGCTAGCCTGCAGGCAAACTGGTAACAATACAAATCATATTAGCTAAAGCTGAAGTGTAGGCTATAAAGCAGGATTTATGCATAGGCAGATAAAGAGGGTTTTAATCCCCAGATCCCCCTGTCACCTACATTAGCAGACCCTGACCCAGATATATGGAGCTCAGTATGCAGCAGCTTTTCAAGCCATACTGTTCAATGGACTGTTACAGCAAACCCAACCAACATCAGAGACAGACTCCCCTCGTTCTCCACCCTTTTTCGTTTGAGAAGGGAGGGAGGGAAAAAGGCCGCATTGAAAGCGAGGGGTAAGATGACACCGCACGGTTTGCCAATTATGCCAAAGAGCTAAGAGAGGAACCCCCTGATGGTTGGCTGCAGGCAGAATAGCTGAACCTTTATACGACCAGCAGGTCCGTCTCACTGCAGAGCTGCACTCGTCTGAACTGAATCTGCTGGTCAAACCTGAAGACGAGCCCGACTAATGAACAGAAGCATCCATTATCATCGTGGAGGATATTACAAGCCATCAGTTTCTTCCATTAAATGCATGAAAGGATGCAGCAAATGATTATTTGCATTATTGATAAAGCTTTCTTTTTTCAAATAAAAAATAATTAGTCTAGCCTACAAAAATTAAATTGTGATAAAAGGCCCTTTAAAGTTTCCTGGAGTCCAAGAGGAATTATTTGTTTTGTCTGACCAACAGTGCAAAAGCAAAAGATAATTAAGTTACAGAAACATAACAGGAAACAGCAGAAAAAACTCATATTTGCAAACCTGGGGAACAGCCAATTTATGCTTTATAAATTACTTAAACAATTAATCGATTATCAAACTTTTATGTCCTGCTGACTAATGTTTTATTGAGCGCTTATTTCTGCATGGAAACCTTCAACACTGGCATGACATCATATGGGTCTGGAGGTAGAAGATGGTTTACAAGAATCATAATCTGAGAAAGTTACAGTATAAGATAATGTTTGGGGTGTGCTGATGGATGTTTTTGTATTGATTGCACTGGAAACTCTTGTTTCAAAGAACACTTAAATTGATTTTTGACTCCAGGTTTACTTTTCTTTGTTGTTTTCAGGGCTGTGACCCATCTTCTTTTACTTCTTTTTACATTTTTTCTAAAATAAGTTTCAAGCACCATATCAGATTTTTGCAAAATTCACACAAAATATTGGGGGCATATCTTCTTCTAGTTGGTCTTGAGTTGCCGTCCTTTCACAATCCATATTTAGTAAAGCTTAAAAAAATCTTTTGCCTCCCTAACAGGAGGTCAAACCTATTATTTCACCTCATCAGTGTCCTTCTTGCAAAGTGTCCCTAGAAGTCTAAGGTTCAGGTTTTGTTAGATCTTTGCCCAACTCACTGAACAACATGTCCTTAAAAGAGTCACTGGAGCTTTGAGGCCGGGGTGTGCAGGGGAGGAACAGAGTTTCACCCCACCCTTCACCACCATCGGCCACTCACTCACTGACCAAGCTTCAAAGACGTTTCTCCACCTGGGACTTGAGGTTGCTGGTTGTTAGCTGGTGGACGCTCTCAAGCAGTAGTTGGCAAGTCTAGAACCACCGGATCCATCTACCTCACCAGTGTGAGTTCTACCATTGCCAAACACCACTAGAGAGCTGCCGGGCCTCTTCAGACCCACGTGAGTCAAAACAAACATGGATTCTCAGGACACAGAGTGATTCAGACTGATACGAGGAAGCTGCTAAGAGGAGATGGCATCTGAATCGGAAATTCTTAGCAAGAGGAGTCACCTTAAATAAACAGAGGAACATGGGATATATTTGTGTTGTTTTTTGGCTCTGTTGTGCCGGTAGCATCCTTCCAGGTGATGGTTTGAGTAAAACCTGCATGTAAGAGGTCAACACGTCTTCAATTTTCAGGTTTAAATCCACTGCAAGTTATTTTACTATCAAGTGCTGAAGATCAAATTACATGATGGGACAACTGAAAGGAGAAAATTTTTCACATGAGACAGGGAGGAGAATTCAGGGGTCAATCATTAGTAATTTATAACTCAGAGACACCAAAACAAGTTCTAATACAGACAAGATTACAATCCACAATTATGCAAAAAAGTGATGAAAGTCTGTCTTGTCCTATATTGGCACTACACATAATTGCTCAAAGTATATATACAGAAGCAAAAATGTGCTAGTGCCAAAATGGGCAAAGAAGAAGAGCGGCTGTGGCATCCAAATGCAAGCAGCTTGTTGTTACAGAAGCACATCAGGACAGAGAGATGTCGAAGTATCCAGCGAGACGTGCGCAACTCAGCTCATGCAACTGCACCAGAGTCATTACATCACATTCACCCCACCCACAAGCACAGGAGAGCAGAGGCAGAGAGAGTGTAAGCCGCTATGGACGCCCATCATCATCATCATCATCAAGTGGTTCTTTCTCTGCTCTGTTTATGGCCCTATGGTAATTCACTGATAGTGAGCTCTCACAGTGAATTCTACCAGTGCCATACACAGAACAGGAGTCATTATCACCCCAACACCCAGGCCAGCCAGTCAGCCCGCGAGGAGAGTCAGCGCAGCGAAGCCAAACTATGCAAACTAGACCGCCGACCCTCACGAAGAGAGCAGAAACAACAGCCTGAAGAAAGAGAGAGTGAGACAGGTTGGGACAGAGCTGTGAGAGGAAGGGAAGAAATGGCGTGAGACAGGAAGAGGAGCATCCAACAGTCTTCAGTGTGTCCACAGCGTTGCAATGACGCAGCTCAGCTGGAGATGCACTGCACTGCAGACTGCAGAGGATGCATCCACGCATTGAGTAACAGGTCAAAGGCTACTGTGTCTCAAAGTGGGCAACTAAATATAAGTGCAGTCAATCCTCGGGGTGAGAAAAACATCCGCATTCACTGCTAATCACCTGAACGGCTGTCTTTGGATTTCTAGGAAATCAAAGCTAAGGTTGACTGACAGCTGATGAAACTGTAGCACATGGGACTATTCTACATGTGAGTGAGCATGCAATATGGTAATAATATATATAAGTAGAACATTTTGGTTCATGTAAAGGGCTTCCAACACAGCAAGGGGCATAATTAAAAGGTTGTTTTGCTGTTAATCCTAAATGCCAAGATCTTGCCAACAAATCCTGCATCAAAATACCATTTGATCCTTTTTACTGACTTTTACATTATGTTTCTTCAAGTAGAACGACTGCTTCATTTTCCGCTTCGCATCGCAATTTTTGAACTGCAGACCAATCAAACAGGAATAAATCAATTAAGCAAACACAAAGTGCAACTAATAAAAACATGTAGATAAGTCGACATTAACTACTATTGTTATGTTAAGACACAAGCTCAGTTATTAAATCCATCCATGTGTGAAACATACGGTTGGCAGTAAAGAGGGCCCCCTTGGTTTTAAGGTAATCTCTTTACATACTGGCTCTGTCCTCCCCCCCTGCACCCCCAACTTGTCCAAAGGTGACACCCTAAACTTGACCTCTTAATTCTCTCTGTAAATTAGCGTTGTTAGACTCCTTTTATAGCTTCATGACAGAGACACACTGCCACCTCCTAAAACAGCAATCTTTGCAGACTATGATTAAATATGCTGTACGAATGCAAGCAGAGGGAAAAATTATCAACAGAAACAATTTTAGATTATTTTTTTTATTCATTTAATTAATGAATAATTTAGAAATTCTTATTTTGACTTGATGTTTGTCAAAATTAAACCCACATTTTTCATCTGCGCTGCACACACAATCCTTTGTATTCTTCCTCTAAAAGTCAATTACCTGCCAGCTACCAAAACCATATAAGCTCCATCAAGGCTTGGCTTTTGATATGGCATTATGTCTTAGGACTTTCAGCCAGCCTGTTGTATTTTTTTTCTCATCTATGCAAACCACAAATCCCAGAAAATGGCTGCCGCCAGACTGACACTAACACTGGATCATACAGTTTAAAAATATCTTTCCATTGAACAAGCAAGGCCTTTTAAACAGGAATCCACAAAAATTTATATAATCCTGCCACTTTCTCCCTTAACTCAGCTCAACATGAACGGCTCAGTATGAATATAAAGTTGTGTATAAAGTGACGACCTTCAGTCCATCCCCTGACCTTGGATGTGTTGAAAAAGCATCTTTGCGCTGCAGATAATCTGAATGGGAGAGGCAAACCGTCCTCAGACGCCCCACCCTTGCTTCAGCCATTAGCTCCCTCACCATGGGCCCTGCATTGCACGGAGCTCCCATTGATCCCAGCGATCAAACCGTGTACTAAGTGATTCCTTAGACGCCCAAATGGCTCCCTGAGCAAGACTCCCATTGCCATTTCCTGCAGAAATCAATACCACTAAAAAGCCAAGTCGAAAAGAACCTGTGTCCTTTGAAGGTTTGCCCATGTCTTGTTTTTCCATACCTTAATTAGTTAAGAAAGGAGATTCATTTTTGATATTATTACATAAGAGGAGGCAGAAGAAAAACAAGTCATAGCATCTGTGTGCTTAATATCTCTCACACGAAGGAAAATATTGCTTAATTATTATAAATTATTATATTAATTTTATTTCAAAGTACGTTCATGTTGACCTAATATTTATATTTTATCTCTCTGTAAATATCCACATTGTTTAGATAGCTATGACATACAAAGTCATCTTGTCATCAAGGCCAGCTGTCAAAACACAAATACTGCAGCAGCCTATATAAACTGGACCCGCCCTTTTTCATGAAGAGATTGAATAATGTAACTCATGCAAAAAAAGGTTATTTTTAATATTTCCAATTTTCCAGCATTAATTTCAATTATATTCTCCTTGTCAAATGCTCCTAATTTTAGTCCTTAATGAACAATAGTTAGACTATAAATTTTAAGAGGCTCTATACAAACATACACATATATTTAATACGCATGTGTAATAACAATAACAATTTAAATCACAGTATTGCAAGGAGATTAAATATAAAATGGAAAAATATTAAAACGATACATATGTCTATATTTCTGTTAATAACGGAAGCCCTTGTTATTTTTGCTCTCTTTATTGAGCTCTTTGTGAATTTTCTGTTGCTTTTTTTCTGCTAAACTGTGAACATTGCACGGCCCGGGCTGCCTTTTGTCTCTGCAGTCGTTAATTCAGAGCAGCTCCAAAGCCCCTTCAGTTAATCGCATTTGTCTGAATAGGGAGTCTACAAGTCTTCAACTTCACGGTTATTTCAGGAGGATTTATCACCTCCTCTAAGTCCTGCAGCACGATTTCAATTCTGTCAGTCATTCAACCTGACTGAGTGACTGGATGCCCCGTTTAAAAAGAAAGAGGCCTTTAGTGCCAGATCAAAATTCTGTATGTTTTAAAATTCTTGTCATTTCTTAGCGTTTATCAAATATGTAAAGGCCTACAATTTTATTGCAGTTATAGCTCATCAATGTCACTTTGGTTCGTTTTATTTTTCATGTAAATATTGTTATATATTAAATCCTGATTATCATTTGTCGTCCTAAAAAAATAAAAACTCAGTATTAATCCAGAGGATTAGGCAGTTGAAACCGCGGTACTTCGACTGTATTCCCTCGGTATTTATTGCAGTTGAAAAAAAAAGCAGGTGCAATGGGATGAAGACATACCAAAAACCTTCAGCATAATCGGAAATAGTACTTACTAAAATGCATACAAAGTCATTTAATTTAAAAGCATAAATGGTGGACAATTTTGGAATTTTTGCAATTCTGTTATTTTCTTTTTATCGAGACCAAAGGCAACCTGCCCGGACCGGCTACGTGGGCCAAGTCAAAAACGGTAAAAAGAAAAACTTCCCATGATGCAGTCAATTTAACTTATTGCAGTTAAAGTAGTTTTCTGAATTTAAATGGTTTAAAACTACAGACCTGCGGGGAATTTTGCATTCCGGATGAATAATCTATGGCACCGAGTTTAAATTACAGTAATATCTTTATTTTCTGAAGTAAAATGAAAACTATTTATGACATTTAAATACTCAGCTTTGGTCTTTTTAATTCTCAACTCCTCGTGATTGTGTTTATAAGCATTAAATCCCTTAACCCGATGGTCTAACTACAGCAAAAGAGCAAAATATAAGATGTAGTTCATACCTTCCTCCTAGTCCATCGTTGTGCGCCATACCTGAAGCTACAAACTGCACTGAAGTCGGACCCATCAGACATTTTAGTCCTTAACCTCTTATTATCTTTTAAAGAGTTCCTCTATTTAAGTTGTGTTGAGGCAACACAAGCCTCCTGTCCGTGTTGCCCGCAGCAGGACTGCAGAATTACAATGAAACAAAAGAAATCCAAGCGGCGGACTGAACTTCCTGAGTATCAAATGTCATTTTCAGCCCTGCGCTCCTCTCCTCTCCCAGCGGCTCCCTCTCTCTCCAAACTCTACCTCCTCCCTTTTACCTGCGCGTCCAGACTGCACACTGGCAGAAGGAAAGGTGCTCTGCGCACCTTTTTAAAGGCGCAGACGCACAAAGGACCAACAAGGAGTTATAACCTTGCGTGGGAATAAAACAAGAGCACCTAAAAAATTGTGCAACCAGTTGAATATTCTGCATTTAAATCATTTAAAATAAAGATACTATGACTTATAAACTATATACATGTGAATACATATTTAATCTTTTTTCTCTAAATTTTACAGAAATTAGTATTTTTATAACATATGAAAAGAATAAGAACCTATCCTCCATAATTTAAGACAACATTGAAATATTTTAAATTATGAGCTCATGGTAAAAAAAAAATTACAGGCTTTTAACCCTTTAAGTCTACAAAGCCTCGAAGGGTACAAATCGTACCTGTGTGCACCTGTGTTCCTAACAGTGGACGTCTTTCAAGCAGCGGGACCCAAACAGTTTCCATCCAGAGTCCCTCCTCCTGGTTGAGGCCGTGAGTCCAGGGATTTGCCCGGTTTAAAAAAAAACAAAAAACGACTCATTTCAAGCATCTCGCCCCGCACCAATAATCCAAACTGTCTGTGTGTCTCCTGTTCTGCTGCCTTCATGGACTCTGAGACCAGACTCTGCCATCTAGTCTATTTAAGGTGGATCTCTTAGGAGGCGAGGAGACCTTAAAAGTGGTGCTGTGTTAACCCGGGAACTGCAGCAGTCTGAGGGGATGAGGATTGGTTTTGTCTCTCCGGATTAAACGATTTCCTGATGAATAATTTGGACCAACCCCCTGTTTACACTGTCCAACCTGAGAAAAACGGACATTTTTTTACCCTGTTAGGACATCAGGAATACTATATTTTATTTTTATTTTTATTCTTTAAAATTAGACATTAATTTAAGCTGGATAGAATAGACAAGAAAAGCGCTAATAAAAGAGGCTTTGCATCTTTAAATTAGCCTCAAGATAACAGAATCATGTTTGAGAATTAAGCATTTTCAGAGCTTTATTTGCTGTTCCTCGAATATTTTAACACAGAATTAAAAATAGAGATTTTTTAAAGTCTATTCTATTTTTTTTTCTCTTGAATTGCATTTTAAAGCAATAGCACATCCTGCTGCAGTTCAGTGTTTGTATATTATACTCCTCACACAGAGCTGATGCCTATTTTTTCCTTTGTTATAATCCTGAAAGGCCTTTACAGGCAGCAGAGAGGAGGCCTGCAGGCCTGTGGTTTATGTTTAGGTTAGTAGTTTACAGTTTACCTTCCCAGCACCCGCAGACCACATGCTGTCTCTATGGAGAGCAGAGGACAGAGAGACTGCTTGAGAGACTGACCCACATGATCAGTTAAACTACAAGTTATATTCCAGTTTTATCCTTCATGGGCCTCTGATTTCTGCTTGAAAACGGCCTGAAACAGGCAGCACCATCAGACTGACTACTGTCTAATTGCTGGAGTAAACAGAAGATTAGATAGCTCATTACTGTTCAGCACAACATGGCTTGCTCTGCATTTCCAGATATTAACCCAAGTACACATTCAATTGGCGAATCTTTTTTTTTTTTTCCCAGCCCCCCATCCCGGGATTAATTTTGGTCGGCGGATGCTGTTGAGGCTGCAGTTCTTGGGTCGAGATGCTGCAGGATCAAATGACCACGTCCAGATGGCTAATGATTATCAAATACAGCGTTTAAAGCCTGCACTAGTGGTTACTGCGTGCAGATTGCATAACATTTCCTGCCCGAGGAAAGCAGGAAAAATGCCTCTGCTACAACATCAAACTTGAATATTTTGTTGTCTGCCACATATTAGCCTTTCCTTGTATAGTTATCAAAATTATTATTATTATTTTATGTCTTCTTGGTTATTATTATGCAGCAAAAACTCTTCTTTACAAAACCATACAACCTGGTGTTGGCCTGATGGAGGCCTGATGTCCTCACAGGCAGCAGCGGCTCCTCGGGGCCTTCAGAGGCCTGTGGCTCCTCGTCTTCCTCCTTTTTGCAGAGCTGCACACCATCAGATGTGCCTTTGCTGAGGTGAGAGCCCGAGGTAGGCCTATGTCCCTGGTTCACTCTGGGATGCCCAATATATGAGGGCGATTTCTACCCATGCTCCTCTCGGATGGCCAACCAGAGTCCATTTACCTGCTGTTGATAATTAGGCAGATAACTAGCTGGATAAAGCTCGTCTAATATTTAGAGGTGATGCTGCTGGGTTTGGTTACACTCCTTTCAGGCTGGATAGCGACAGTGAAATCAATCCGCCGGTGGCTCGTCGTGGGCTGCTCAGCGTTGAGGAGCCGGAGCCCGGAGCCTCTCCAAAAGCCTTGATGTGGTTTCCACCTGGAAAAGCTGAAACCGGAGCCGCGGATCATCTGTGCGAGAGGCCGGCGTGTATAGGAGATGAGTATCCCCTCGATGAATATTTAAAACACTCATTTGGTTCTGTGCTGTCGTGCAAGAGTCATATGAAAACAGGTGCCAGCGGACGGATAGGATGGACGCTGCGCGTTTTGTGCCGCCGCCCGTCTCCCGTAAAGGGATCCAGGGCATACGATAGGCCGCCGGATGAAATAATAATGCGGCAAGATTCAGTCTGCTGCTCCGAAAGAAAAACGAAATGGCAACAATAGAGATCACTTTACCGATGATGCAAGGCAGTGCTCCAGAAAAATAAAGAGGCTGAGACCATGTTTCATCTTTAATCTCAACATAATGCTTTAAAAATGTTTTTTTTTAAAAAAACAAACAAACAGAAACAGTCCCACAGAATTTACTTATCTTGTTGGCTATATGTCACAAGAGAATATGCCTAAAAAATACATTTTCATCAAAACAAAGTAGTAATAAACCATTTGTAAATTATTGTTGATACATTTCACAAATATAAATGACAAGAATATAAATTAACAATGGCCTGCACATTTTTGGGGAGAAATAAAATAGTTACTTTATCTTTATCTTAATATGAAATTATAAATTTTAGCTGTAAGTGGCGTTTCTTCCGCAGAGGATTAATAAACAAGATTATCCACTGCTATGAGCATCACTACTCAGGAAAATAAAAATATGAAGATAAAATCAGGAAGTGAGGCAAACTAAAAGCCCACAATCTGAAAATGTACTGTCTTTATTGGCAAAGCAGACGTAACAGAAAAACAGATGAAAAACAGACTGACATTTTACTAATGTTTATATTGATTGATGTTGAAAACAGATGTTTCTCTTTGTAGCATCTGTATCTTTCTTTCTTCCGCACACCCTCCCACCAAGGCAAATTCTGCATTCTTTGCCACAACCAGCACCATCACCCTGCTGTCTGCCCCCACTCTCATCCCCCTGTTGCAGCAAAGGAGTTGATCATTGGGTGATTGAGTGGTGGGGGGCATGTTAGTCAGTGGGTCATCTATTAGTAAAAACCCATGGATTACTGTATTGCTTGCTGCCTCTGCACCACCACCACCACCACCACCAGCTCATCCACCACCACCCCCCTCTCTTTGCCAGTGAAACAGAGCTTGTAACCTGAGAGAGCCCATTGCCTGCCACCAAGCCTCGGCATGAGAAACCCAACACACGGTCTGCATGTCAGTGATGGCTCACCCAGATTGGTTGGGGGGGGGGCGGCGGCTGTCAGCTCACCAGAAGCCATTTTTCTTGGAAATATATAAAAAAAAACAAAAAAAACATGAAGAAACAAAACCAGCATTGGAGGAAGCATGTCTTAGGTATTATTGGTCATGATTGCACCATGTAAATATGTGACGGCCTCATGCTACATAACAAGGCGTGATGGTTTACTGTATGTCAACATTTTCACAGACTCTTTTTAAACATAGATGAGTAGGCATATAATCTGAGCTACCAGGGCCTTCATTAAAGAATGTATGCATAAGGTACACTTATTGCTAAAAGCTTTTGCAATGGAAAACACTAGAGCCAAGAGTGAGTGATCATAACTTGCAGCAGACAGCCCATGAGCCTAATGTGGAGCCTCAGGGCATCATAATGCCTTAAAAGGCCATAGCGGCACCGGTCACCTGACCACCCTGCTCAGCGAGGCCCAATCAGACAGCTGGCATTACGTCATGGAGGCCCACAGTTTGTCTTGACCAACGCACTGCGGATAAAACAGAAGCTCTAAATATTTCATTGAGATTCTCAGGTTGCTGGACTTCTGGAGGTCAGGACTGTGAAGAGACAGATAGCCTCGTCCTCTCCTCCCACCCTCCATCCATCCATTCTCCTCCTCCTCCTCCTCTTTTGATGCAGTAAAACAGAGTGAAGGCAGCCAGTGGTTTTTTACAGCTCACAGAGTCTGCAATGAGAAACAGTCTGGGACTTAAAATGAAGTACAATGACAGTAAGGTTGCGTCCGACATGCTGCTCTGACTTGTGCCTCCTCACAAATCAGCATCTGCACCCCACGTTTACCTTGATGTCAGGTAAACTTACACATAAATACCAGTTACGTGTCAGTTTCTAGGCTCTTTATTCTGTAATACAGCTGAATATTGTCTTTTGTGTTTCCAAAGGAGAAAATCTTTAATCTTCAGGTTCATTCACTTGTTTTACAGGTCTTTTGTTGGAAAACAGACACGTGTCGATCTCCTGACTGACATTCTTGGGCAGGCTGAAGACCCTCTAGGGTCTGATTTGAACATGCTGGAGCTTGTGGCCTGGCACAGGGTGTATGATACAGAAAAGAAAAAGGTATGGATGCAGGGAAAATACAGAGTACCTTCAGTTCAATCCAATGTCTTATAACAGCCTCACAACCAAGACAGATCTTACACAAGTCGTATGGAATTTGTGTTTATTCCAGAGGTGTTACTGTTGTTTTTTTTTAAAATGTTTTCTTCTACATATACGCCAGAAAGAATGGACAAAAGTGAAGCATGGACCACCGCAATGCCCTTCATTTCCTCGGCTTATTGCATTATAAAGCCAACAAAATGCAAGAAAAACACAAGTTCTGTGATCCTTCATTCAAATAATAAATAATATTGGACTGGAGAGTAATTTCACATCTGAGTGCTGCAGCAGAAATAAAGACAGACAGGAAGAGAGAGCAGATTGCTGCGTGACAGAATACATTTTTCAGAGGAGAAGGGATTAAACAGCCTTATGTCACAGCATTTATTCTCCCCTGCTGTGATTATTCAGGGGGGGGGGGGGTTTCAGCTGGGGATAGAGGAGGATGAATAAGGCAGCGCCCTCATCTGGCCCTCATCTGGAATTACATCGGTCATAACATGCAGAGGCTGCCCTCACAGCAAGGTTAATCTCACAGTCCAGCGTCCCCTTCAAAATAAAACCCCAATCAGAAGCAGAGATGCTTAGCAGATTTGGCACAGATCACTTAGTGTATAAGACTTTTGAAATGCTATGTAAACACCCACCAGCACTTTGAAGAGTTGAGACAACACTAACCTAATATCATGGGCTATAATTGTAGGCTTTAAAGGAGAGCTGAGCAGGCAGTGCTGTGTGTTCGAATGGCTGTAGTCATTCATCATCCCTATTTCAGACTGGGAACACTGGGGTTCTCACCTCAGTCTCAAGTTTCACAGCACTCACACTACACACTGATCATGCCAAACAGTGGCTCATATTGTATAAGCTGACTGAGACATGGAGATGGGGAGTGTGACATTGGAGTGCAGTGCTACACTGACACCTTGTGGAAGTGCTGCTATTACAGGCCAGTTTACTGAAGAACAGATAGCTATTTTTTTGGTGGATGCAGCCTAGAAACTGATGGTGAGAGATTCTTATATCTTTTATGATGCAACATGAGACTGGATGTCATCAGTCTTGGTAATGACATGAAGTTTTCTTTCTAAGGAAACTTTGAGGCAAATTTCTCAGGAAAATGTTTACACCCACCTCATCCATTATCTTTAACTCCTATCTTTTTCAGAGTCACAGGGGGGGCTGATGTGAACTGACACTGGGTGACCAAGGCACAATGCAGAAAGATAGTTCATCAAAGGATTAATATATAAAGTTCACAAAATATTGAAAGTATAATTATCTTTTTCTTTGAGAGAGACCATAGTTTTTGCTCAGATCTCTCAGAACACTCAGGTTTTTCAGTGTGAAACTGTGGTAACTGACCAAATGTAGATTATGGTACCGTTTTATAGCAAACTATACAAATAAAAAATGTGAAAAAAGGCAAACTTGGAATGTAGAAGTCAGTAAACATGACAAAAAATAATCTTTTTTGCTCCGCTAAGACATATCAATAGGATATCAGAATATTTCTGACATCTAACACAGCTGGAATTCAGTTTACTGAAATGATATGAATCTACAGTTTCCAACCTTTATGGAACACTGATATAGACACGATAAATTCATTAACACTGGCATTAAAACGTAAAAGAACCTAAATGTGTAAACGAATCTATTTGAAAACAACCTTGCTGCACAAAACAACCTCACAATTCTGATGAAATGTTTTGTTTTCTGCTGTAAAAAGTTTTTTTTTTGGCATCAGATGAGAATTATGAGTCTCCAACAAAGACAATTTATACACATTGAATATTTTATTAAAAAAGAAGTTATAACAGTTTATTTTATACACAACTATTTATGAGGTTATAAGCCTATTAATAGAGAGCATTTTGTCTTTTTGACAAGCATGCCCACTTCACAATGCAAAGAAAAAAACAAGAGAAGGAGGGCAAAGAGGGTGATAAAAATAAGACCAAGGATGGACTTTTTTTCAAAAACAAAAAATAAACCTTTTGACTTTTTAACCCTCAAGTATCACACACTAGGTAACAAATACATAGTTTCTATAAAAAAAACTGCCATTTTCCATGCTGTGTGTGCCTGCTAAATCCCCTGATAGCAGCAGTAGGCCAGCACAGGGCACAAATCCACACGAGCACAAGACAGAATGGGAGGTGTGCACCAAGCCAGCCTCGACTTCACACCAGAAGCATGCAAGTGCACAAGGAGACACAGTCAACACATGGGGGTGGGGGGGAGAGGTGATATTCAGGATCAGGGTGCTGGCTCTCTGCAGCTGTGCTGATTAAAACAGAGAATGGGCCCTGGGTGTCCTGTCTATGAAGTAAGGATAGAACAGTCCATTGGCTTCGCTGACACCCTTCATCGCTATTGTATCCAGCGGGGGCGCGGGGGAGTGCGTGAGTACAGTTGTGGGACTGTGGGAAAGGACTCAGCGTTCTCTGCAGGTTTGCAGTTAGAATTGCGAAGCCCCTTCTTCAATCCCAACTTTTTAATGTTGTTGTTGTTGTTGTCTGAAGTTGCTGTTTAAGCTGTGGGTAGTTAAGACATTATTATTTGTACACCTGCAGCCTTTGAGCAGAAGAGGTGGAAGGGAGAAAGCCAAAAGGAAATTAAATTAAAAGCACAATAAGCATGTTTTCCCGTACTCCTTCAAAAATAATTTAGAATTTAAATTGCAATAGGAAGCATAATCATTCACTGGTTTGAGATTTTCTTTAGCTCGACTTGAGTTGAAGACAACCTGAAACATAGAGGCAGCAGTTATTTCTTCTGCCATTGACTACATTTGAGTAAAAGAGAACAAACGAGGCTGCTGAAAAGACCAAATGGTTGTCACCAGAGCAACACCATGGCACAGTAGATCATAAATTTATTGCCCAGCAGATGCAAATAATGCTGAAAAAACCGAACCTATGATTGTACCCAAACTCAAGAGTCTCATTTTGAGAAAAAGAAAAACATACCATTGGTTCCCTGTTACACCGCTGTATCATAATGTGCTATTTTATTACAATTCTCAGCTCAGATAGGCTGCATTTTCAGCACTTGACAATACTGCACAAATGTAAAGTAAAACAAGAATTCCTATCAGAATCATTTAAAACAAAAAAAAAACTCAAGTTGTCATCAGTGTGAGAATTTAGCTGAACCATAACTTTAAACAGCGGCCCCTGATGACAAAGATTAAAAACAAAAACAGGTCTCTTGGCCAAATAAATATGCGTTTATAGGCAGCTTAGGGAGAAAAAACAAGCTGATTGTGAGAGTGGGGGACTGCAAACAACTTGCAGGTTTGTTCTGTTTGGGTAAATGTGGATCAAAAACTTCACTGCAAACACTCTGAACACATGTAAAACAAACATTCAGTAGCTTTTTACTGCCTTCAGCATGTTGAATATGATGAAGTTAGCTCCGCAACAGTTAAAAATGGCTGCATCCTGCTGGAAGCTAACCCCGAGCTAACATTCAAAAACTTCCCCCCCTGGGCTGGATGAGAGATATTATCCCATAACTTTTAACAGTCAAAACTCTCTGGATAAATATTGGAAATTAAAAACAAATCAAGGGAGCGTCTCTCTTCCGAAATCTGCATCCAAATGTGGTGATAATTATGAACGTAGAACTCTAAATCCTGTTCTCTTGATGAGGGCCGAACCACACTTTTCATTTCTGTACAGTTGGATCTATCAGGCTCACTACAGGTCAAACATTATCCTAGTCTGAAATCACTCACACTCATCTGTACAACTCTGAATCTGCAAGAAGAGGACAAGCAGGCATGTCTATGGAGTATCTTACATATAACCACACAAGAGACACTAACTAAAAATTAGATGAGCAATGAATGCTTTATCAGGTAAGTATACCAAACTAGCTAACTCTATCTGTAATACAGCCATATAGCATATGTTGTTAAGTTGAAGTCAACACCCAGCAAATCTAACTATCCTGACATGTCAAAAACACAGTTCCAACAAATATTAGCATGATTTCCATCCTTTCAATATGTCCCAGGTGAAAATGTGAATCCCAATGCAAGATGCAACTGACTATAATTCAAACCTGAGCCATAAAACTCTTAACAATCCTACGTTTGCTCAAATAAACCCAACGCCACTCAGCCTTGGGTCGTTCCCCTCATCTGCAACACAGAGTGAAAATGTGGATGTCAAATCAAGGGTTGCACAGGATCAAATTGTAGTACGAGGAGAATAAAAGTAGGATGAGTACAAACAATGTGCTTTTCTATCTACTGTTGACCTTCATGGCTTTTTTTTTTTTTTTTTTAGAGACATGGGTTTGGAGTTTAATTCATCTTCCGTTTGGGATGAGGCACAGAAGAGGGAGTCGAGATCAGAGGTGATAAGGTGACGTCTCGAGTAGGATTCAGCCTTGAATCTCCCACTCAGGATCCACAATCAGCCACAAAGCAACCAGTGATTCTTACTGCAATGCAAAGGTTCTCTAGGTAGTTTGACTGCCATGTTAGCCTCGACAAGCAACACTCGGTCAGTGTTTTGGGTTCAACAGAGTTTTCATGAGGCTACAGAAAGGTGTCTTATCACTGTACAAGGTAGATGCTGTACATAAAAGAAAAAACAAAAATCAAAACGTGTCGACCCCCCCATTGAGCAAAAAATGTACATGAAATAAAAGGAAGGGGAAAAAGCCAAAAAAATCAAAGCTGCGATTGCAATCTCTTTCCACGCATCTTGGATTTTACATCTCAACTCGCCACACTGAATCAACAATGAATAACACCAGTTGTTGGTTTTTTTTTAAGATAAAAAGTCAAATCTGTACATAAATTAATAGTTAAATTAATTCCCCTTGTTGAAAATTGCTACAAGCCTAAATGTCATATATTGGGGCTCTTATTTTGTAATCTTCTTCAGACTAGAGATCCAAATCAAGATCCTGGTAAACAGACAAAGTGTGGGAGTCCAGTTGATGCAGTCGGGTTACATACCACAGGTCAGACCAATATGAAGGGCATGCATCGGAGCAAACGCCAGGTAACAGTGGAATGTGAGGAGGACCGAAACTACACAAACCTGAATCAGTAAATCACACTTTTTTTTTTTCTTTTTTTTTTTGCTCAGATCCACTCCATAACCATATGACCATTTTTGTTGCTTTTTTTTTTCTTACTAAAATACTGAAACAAACTTTGGTGCTGGTTTTCTAAATTCACCAGAATAGGTGGTAATTACATTCTTTTTCTTCATGGAAAATTGCTTTTGACTATTAATATTAATATAAATTTTGGCAGGTGATTGTGAGAAAGCGGCATCCTGCACGATGAGAAATGTTTGGCACTCATGTGTCTGAGGTGCCTCCTGACAGAAAACTGGTGCATGCTGCATGAAATCTGAAATTCCTACATGGTCAGATGGTTAAAGGGTAGCTCTGGTCTATTTTCAGTTCCCATCGTACCAAGTGAGTCTGACCACAATCTCCACAGATGCATCAGAGTAAAGCTGCTTATGCCTTCGTTGCCTTTGCCATTCAGATTATGCAGCTAATGTATATCCCATAAATCAACACCAAAAGCACCCAAAACATCTTTGTCACTACATCGTGACTGACCCTTGATAGAGACGTGTTTTTTTTTTATTTGTTTTCCAAGACTTGACCTCATTAAGCATCTTAAACACTGCACAACGGCACATGTGGACAGGCAGCTGCAGCAGGTCAACAAAGAGTAACAAAAAATTAAATAACATGTCTTGGTGCCATCCAAACTGAACAAGAAAGAGAGGCAGATCTTTTTAATTACGTCTCCATCAATATGTAGAGAAAAACATGCTTGGGAAGCATTTAGGGTTGATTTCTGAGTTTCTATTGGCACTATACTTTATTTTTCTGTACGATGTGCTAAGACACCTCATGGGTGATTGTGCGCTTTAAAAATACTGTCTTGAACTTCAGGATTATATCCTAGAGCTGTACAACCATTCAAGCAAGACCTAAGAAGCTCTGTGGTGAAGCGACAAAATGTTGGTCAGAATCAATTAGCAACATGGAAAAAGAAAGGAAATTAGGATTCAGGTCAAAATAGAAATGATATATTATAGGATATATTATATATTTTAAAAAGTGAAACTGGAGCCAAGAAATGAGATGTTCACTGGGACACTTCCTTCCTACGACTACATGACACGCCTTAAAAATGCAGAGATGGCAGGGAGAGAATGTGAAAGCAATCGCGACATCTGTGTAGGGACAAACAGCTACAGAATGGGAGGGGTGTCAAACACACCAAAGGCTAGATATCCATAAAAATCCTTGTTTAGTAGTAATAATAATAATAAAAAAATCAACTTGTTTAAATATGAATATTATAAGTCTGCTTTCTCATGGTTAGGAAATCAAATATAGTCTCTGTGGGAGTTAAAGGAGGGGGGCGGGATGGGGGAGCCCTCCTATCACTACAACTCCATGTCCTGGGCCTCGTCTTCTGAGAAATCAGACATGGAGCTTTCAGATGAAGAGTCGCCTGCACCCTCTTCCTGCTCCTTCAGAGCCTCCTCTGTTGCATATTTCTGGATGTACTCTATGTAAGGAATGACAGAAACAACAAAAAAAAGAGAATAAGTAAAGAACAGTATTACTCATATTTGTCAAATATTCAATCTTTGAAAATAACTTCTCCCTGTCGTGTAATGATAAGAGAATCTAACAGTATTTGGGATCTAAACATAAAAGATTTTGAATAGTTTGAACCTTTGATTTTCTGCTTGTACTCCTCTGGCCGGTGGAGGTACATGGCAGCTGCATCTCCATTCAGGGGGTCGATAGGGTTTGGATAAGCCAGCAGCTGGGGCAGGAACGACTCAAAGATGTTGGTCAGATCTGGGGACAAAGATGACATAGTACAATATTACCAACTGAAAGAAATTATTGATTAAACTGTTTTAATCCATCATCATTTTATTGCAATTACCATTATGTAAAGGAAACTGATTTAGCCAGTTAAATGACTAATATGAAACTCGTGCCTCTGTTGATTGGACACACTGATCAGTCAACGATGAGCGCACAAAAGGAACAAAGATGTGTGGTTATACGCTGGCAACAAGAGCACAAATGTAAAACCCTCAGCCTGATCCACGAAGAACTACACTAATCCCTTTCACTAGCTCCCTGCTAGCAGGCCTCAGCTTTCTCTCAGAGCTGAGGCCTAGTAGATAAACCTGCAATTCTACTCTCATCTCCTAGGTGTCACCATTGGGTCCATTCAAGTTGGAAAAACAACCACTTCCTTGCTGTCTATTTCACAGTATTATTATGTTCAGGCGATTTAATCAGTTGCTATTGTTCCCTCTTGCTTTATAGAGACTCTTTACATACAATGCATCGTTGATTGGCCTATTCTTTCAATGTTTGTCAAACCGACCCATTTTTCTTTCCTCAAACACTCAACACAACAAAATGTGGAGCAGTTTATAAGAGTACGAACAAGGAAAATGAACACAATTGTGATTCTTGCAAAGTCTTGAATTAATTCTAGAAAAAAACTGGCCAAGCTGCCTCACTTGATAACATTAGTCTCAATAACATCAAATATTACACGTCTTCCTCTACATATACACACTGTAATTAGGGTTCATTCAGATTAAGTTACTTAAAAAGAATTTAAGGTTTTAAGTTTTTTCCTCAGTCGTATCCAGACTCTGAGGTGTGAAAATAAGTAAGGGGGGATGCTGAAACATCTGCTAGGGATATTACTGTGGAGCCATTTATATTTCTCATCTTATATGTTAGCACTGTGGAAGAGCTGCAATGAGAAACTAATGGGGAAATGTGGAGAAGGGCACAGGGGCATGGTAGCATAAAGAGACACAGAAAGAGTGAGAAGAGCAACTGGGTGTCAAACAAAGTACAATCCCTGCCACTGGGAGTACGTGAACATGTCGCTGTCTCTCACAGCTGACAGACAGGAAATTATTTCTGTCGAAGGTGAATGTTTTCTGACCTTCCTGGGTGAGTGTGTTACCTCTGAGTTTTCGCTTCTATCCTAATAAGTAGATTAGGGGCAACTGTGCCCACGCTTGCTAGCGAGGGACCTGCAGTCAGCTTTTTGGCGATGGTGGCACTGTGTCGAGTTCTTAGCACATAATCACACAGAAGGCAGTGAGGAAACTTAATATGGACACATAGGCAGAGGGGCTACTCACCATAAAGGGCTGTCCATGTCTGGTTGATGACATCTAAGCACACTGTCCCTGACCTGTGAAACCGAGAAACAGAGTCAGAGACACAAGGTCCAGCTCAGGGACTGGATCCTTTTCAGTTCTCCTTTCTACACTGACAATGCCACCTTTTTTAACTGGGTTCATCCTTTCACAAATGTGGGTAATAAATTTGGTCTTCTTTTGCCCAAAACTGCAAAAGGTACAACAGTTACATACTCTTTGCAGGTCTTATTATTCCAAATCACTTGTGAGGCAGTTTTAACAAAAAGTTTAGGGGAGCATGTGACCAGGTTGGACAAACCGGCTGTTTGCAGGGATAATTATCAGTCACTGATAGATATCCACTATAACTTTAAACAGACCACCAAAAAAGCAAGGTCTGAATAATGGGTGACTGACATACTCCACTGTTTATTCTTGTTTGCTAGCTAAATATGCTGTTAACCACAGATCTTGAAAAATTTTTTAAAAAAATTAAAAAGCATAGAATAAAATTTACAGCTTCTTTGTGCAACCTTTTTACTGTTGCCTGTTGTGTGCTGAATGAAAATATCACAACTTGTACTGGAGTTTACCACTGAGGTTTCCTTCTGGTAAGACCAAAAAAATGTAAAGCGAGAACCACCAGTCCACATTATTTTTGGCCTTTGTGAGTCAAGACTGTCCTGTTTGCAAACAGCACAGGTTCAGCCTGTCCATCAGGTCCTCCCAGAGACCAACCTTCATGGATTGTGTCCTTCAGAGGATCTGGCCTCTAAGCAGTGGATTAACAGACCCAGAGAAACTAAGAGCTTGTCCAGCCTCAATATTTCTGTGATTTGCTGTGGCTCATATAGAAGTTTTAAGTATAGATCTTTCAGTCTTATACTTAATTTCCCAGAGCTGCCATTAAACAAGAGAATTAAGCCTGTGTTTTTAGTTTATAACATAGCACAACAGGTAAATATCATTATATTTGACCTTTACATGAGACTTTAAGATAATATATGTAACATTTTAGCACCATGTACAGCACAGTTCCTGTATAGACTAAAATTAGTACTGTGGACTTAACATACAGGGTTTCTGTCTTGCATAAACACTGCTACAGAAGTGTAAGAGTGTCAGAGAGGTGTAATAAATATTGACTGAAAGAAAAAGGACATACACATGGTATGTTCCCATACCAGCTGTTGAACCTGAACCACCTGAGTGAAAAACAGAAATCCTAACGGCTAGACTATATGGCACCTGTGCATTATAAACACTGTATTTTGAATTGTGACCCATCAATTAAGATTGGGTCAAATGATAGGAGAATTTGACCACATTTTTTTAGCCACATTTGAACAAAATCATATGAGTTATAAGGAACTGTTCTGTATTTTGTACTAAAGTGTTACATTTAAAACCTTTACGGAGCTATTATCCAAAGCTCTACACTGTAGAAACCTTATCACAATATTGACTTTCATTACATGACTTCAATCAACTTACGCTTCATCAATGTTGGGATGAAAAATCTTGTTCATGAATCCTGAAAAGGCAAAGGTTGAGATGACGACAGAGTCAACATGTAAAAGTGAACTTGAACATCTGAAAAATGTGATCTTATAATGGTTCATGGCATCAAAGAGCCCATACCTATTGACGGTGATTTGAAAGGGTATTTGTCAGGAAGATCTACCCGCACCTTCCACACGCCTCCTTCGTACGGTGCTGTACATAAGGAAGATACACACAGTAAATAATCACAAAACCATTTTGGAGACAGAGAAACAACTTTCATTGCATTGATTGTTATATTCCATCCTTCGTGCAATACAATGAATTCAGAAAATGTAGGTTTCTATCAATTTTCTGCACTCCTTCCTCCTCTCTGAACAGAAACACAACAGTACGAGGCCCACTTGAGAAATGAGTTCAGATACCACTTTTCCCTTTGCTATTTTATTTTATTTTATGCATTAATATATTTCAGCCCTGGAGAATTCTCTACTTCCAAATCGCTCTGTATAATACACTGACATCAAAGAGGAAGAGAATGAAATTGTGTGAGTGTGTGATGCTCTCCCAGAATAGCTGTGTGTAACAGGACCCTTATGTGCTGTACTGTAACTGACGAGCAGCATACGAAGATGACTGAAAACACACTCCAGAATGAATGATGGCGAGTGTATGTGTACACACAAGTGGGTAGACAGGGTAATTTTATTCGGCATGGTTTCAAGGCATCATAAACAGGGTCAAACACCCACTTCCTCTCTTAACTGATGTGTAAGTGGCAGTTGTTTTTAGTGCGACAGATGTTGCGAACAGCATTCAATAGAAGTATTTCCTGCTGATGGGGCCACTCGCCTCATCCAAATTCTCCTCTAGCCTGGCTCCTCTATTTTACACTTTGTGGCCTCAGGCCTGGTTTCAATCCATTTTACGTTCCTGGCCTGCTGTGACTAACCTCTCTTTATGTTCCTAACAGGAGAATGACTGAGATTCCTTTGCTAGCTACCCTGAAGATAACATTCATTGTCACTTTATGCTCTGTTTAATAGTTTTACTAAACAGATTATCAGTTTTTAATAGCAATATAACTCTGGTTTTACAACCAGCATTAAAAATGTTACACATGTGGTCAGAAAAGTCAGATTAATGGGAGAACGTTCAGGATCCTAAGTGCAGACACATGAATAAATGTTTTGTTTGGTTTTTTTCATACAACTTGGAACAAGGATAAAAAAAAACCTGCTCTAAATCCTGGAGCCATTTTCTGGAACACATTAATTAGTCCAAATGAGGATTCTGCAGCAAATTGGGAAAGTTTTTAAAATCTCAGGACAAAAAAAATTGTTAAAATCAGAAAAGAAAAACACTTACTTCCTTGTGGTCCGAAAAACTTCACTACAAATTCATTGAGTCCACTGAGGATGGTGACTTCATGCTTGCTCTCGATGCTGTAAGGCTGTTTAGGAAAACGTCTTCATGGGAAAGCAAACATATAAACACAGACAACCTGAGGGACTACGCTAATAAACAGTTCTTCAATAATATTCAGGATCGCAAACAGTGTGGCTGCTATAAAAATGCTGATTATGTAGCATTTGTTTTCAGTGTATCATTGGTTTTCTTTGTAATAAGGAAGACACAAGCAGAGTCTGACCTTATTCCTCTCCACATCATTCTTTCAGATCATACAGAGTTATGGGAACTAAAGAGAGAAATGATAGCCCCTGACAGATAATGAAAACAAATCAATGCAGGAAAATTACACTTGGATTTTCTTCTGACCCCTGGACCTGGAGACTCACTCTCACTGACAATCGATGGCTTCAAGTCAATTTGTCATTCTGCACGTTGGATTAATATCCTCAGACTGAATGTGAAGTATGCGGGCCAGTGATTCCACAACAAAAAAAATCATGCACACTTGCGCTAGCCAGTAGATCATATTCAGCCATTTTTCAGGACCATGCGCTCCTCCTTCCACCTGTCACTCGCTGATAAACCTCCTGGGCATGAAGCACAAGTGATACACAGCACAGAGGGCCTGAGAAGTTTATGCTACCACCTATACTGCTGACAAAATCCAATGCACTTACTATGATTTTTCTGTTTCGACATTTGACCCAAAAATGATTATGCAAAAAATTACTTAATTTGCAGAAATCTATTTCTGATTAAACTTATATTCTGATGCTCACCTGATGCTATAATCTTCCACTATATAAAACATGCACCCTCTAGACTCAAATACATGTACTTAAAAAACTGTATAATTTACATTGGTCAAGACAAGTAATTCTCATTTCAGAAGAAATTATATTAATTATTGCTCCTTTAGCCAAAAAAGCAAAATTACCCAGCCACAGAGAAGCACTCTGCAAAGGCACATCAACAAACATGCAAGTTATTTAACTGGGATGTGCTTTTGTCATCTGTAAAGTGACCAACTATGAGTTCACAATCATTTCATATTGAGAAGTTGTCAAGAGTTCTTTGGGAACCTAATTAGAGTTTAATATTTCTTACGACTGCCTTCGCAACTTAGTTCTATATGATTGGTCAAAGCAGAAGCTCTAAAAAAAAATCATTTGAATGCACTCCTCTCCATGCAGCAGACTGTAGGTAATGAAGATTCTGTAAACATTCGGGTGTACAGATGCTTGAATGTCTGCTTCAGTGTGAGAGATGAATAACAATACCAAGCTTGCTCATGACTTACATTCTAATGTGTTGCAAGAATCTTAGTACTTAAAGAACAAACAAAAGAAAACGGTTGACCCAGCTTTTTAACTTATGACTGTGTTTATCTGTTTTGATGTGATTCACCTCTAAACCTATTAACTTGCTAAGATTTAGATCAACTGTGTTGTACATTGACATCGTCCACCACAGAAGTGCATTATGGTTAGTGGAGGAGATAATCACCCAGTGTTTTTCTTCTGCAACTCCAAATACAGGCATAATTAAAATAATAACACACCTTGAAAAAAGTTACCCTATATCCATTCATTATATAGCAAATCTAACATGACAGCTGTATAATGTACGCATGCTCTGATCATTTTTGATCTCCACTCTCACACAAAATCCTCAAAGAGAAATTATTTCTCTTTCATGTATTCAGTGGGAAGAAGCACAGGAAATAACACTGAAACAGAGAGAGAGAGACTTAGAGGAAAAAACAAGTGTAAAAGTAAGTGAGGAAAATTATCACAAAAAGACAGTAAATGACTGTCAGAACACATTAAAGACAGAAGGTACAAAAGATGAGATTTAAAAAAAAAAAAAAATCGTTTATCTATACCACACAGTAGCAGCTGGCTTGTCAATCCTCATTGAGCGTGTATCCCATTAGCAGTAGCAGTGACCCCTAAAGGGTTAAATCAAACTGGAGGTTATTTTAAGCTCTGGTTGAGTCTGCGAAGAGCAGACTGAATCCCTGGCTTCGGCGAGGAAATGTGTCATTGTCTAACAGAAGAGGAACCTCTCTATTCTGACTCGTGTTTTGAAGTCAAAGAGGTTCATTGATGTGAAGCCGAAGGCAGAATAAATGATCACCATCACCAGGAGGACAATACTTACATAAAGCATGCTAGACAACTACTTAACAACCAGCAATACCAAACAGGGTGACTCCAGTGAGACTCCAACCTCAGACTACATGCATTATGTTCTTATGCAGCTCACCAAGTCCTGCCCTTCATGTAAGGACATCTATGCACCTAACCAGTAGTGAAACCATTGGTGTGTGAGTGCCTGTGTATATGACCACACAAGAAATGGAAGCAATGCAAAGGAGGGGGATGGTATGGACAGTGTGTGTTATGTTATAGAAGATGGCAGTGAGGCTTGGTGGGGGATAAGCTATTAATGAGGTTGAATTAACTCTGATTATGCTGGAGGCCAACTGAGATTGGTCAAACTGACTGAGAAGCCAGAGAAGATCTCCTTACTCTCAGCAATATTTAACTTTAACATCTAGCTTGTAGGTATTTAGTTGAAACTTGTCAAAAATTACATTCAAGCTGAAATGGAAGTCTCAGTGACCTGTAAATATCTGTGTGACCATAGTGAGATTACATAAGGGGAGGAGGTAGAGAAAGGGAGCAGCTCATATTGCACTGACCTCATACACAAGCTACACGCAAACAGGCGAAAACCTTGTAAGGAAAATTAAGTGCAGTCAAGAGTCACAAATAATTATGTCCAGGATTATTCTAACCCTTCTCCTCTTATCTGTATCATCATAAGTAAGGCCAATCCCAATACTATGAAGCCACTCTGGACATCTTCCATGTCATTATGAGTCACGACACAACAGTCTGCTCCACTGGCTTTTTTTTTTGTTAATACCGTGAGACTCAAAGCTCCAAGCACTCATTCCTTCCACCTATTAAATAAGAGCAAGCCACTGTTATCAACAGCTGCCTCCCCTCTGTAAAAAATAGTTCTTAGTAAAGCTTGTAAATTTTTGACTGTTTGATAGGGTAGAGGATGTATGAGGGTAGTTGAAAACCAGCCAGGGTCTTGGTTTTGAAAACTAGACAGGCAGGATGTATAGAATATACCAATAAACTTCTCAGTACACTGCAGTGTCTTTCTGTCAGAGCTGTTAAAACAGGTGTGACATGACACACTGTAACTGCAAAGGAAGGCAACTTGGTTTCATCTGAATCACTGACACAGAGTGAGACAGAAATTGCCAAATATGGTACATTTACATGCACATAAATATTGTATTTCTATTTGGTGGATCAAAATATTGTGCTTAAGTGCTACTTTGTGAAAATACAAGTTAAATGGAGTTGATATGTTGTAGGAATATTATATACAAACAACTTACAATATCCATCAAACCATCTATTATTATAACTTCTAAACCCAACATTTTGAACAAGGTTTTGCTTTTACTTGTTCTAAGTATAACAACTATGAGTATCTGTCCATCCGTCCATCTTGGATTAGTATAGATAAGTCATAAGCTGTGGATAGCACCAGGTCAATATCCATTGACACACACTTCTAATCTGATACACAGAGCCCAATCAGGCCAGAAGAACATGCAAACAAATCCTCATTGCTGTACCTCAGACAACCCTGGAGGCTCTGACCCGTAACAGCAACACCAGCTCCTATGTTAATGTCATTTCACTGCAAGATTTATTTATATAAAAAAAATACACTATGTAGAAAGAAAAGGTGTCAAAAAAAACTACTCTATGACTGCCAATTTTTGAAATAATTTCAAGTTTATCCAAGCGCTTAAGTTAATGTTATCCTGATTTTGAATATTGTAAAGCACATTTAAATGCTGAAGTGTAAAAATATACAATAAATAGCATTTACAGTTGTGGCCTAGACTTGACTTGTTTTCTTTCTGCTTCACTAAGGTTGCTATCCCAGCCTGACCCTGGATCGAAATATCTCATCCCGACCAACCCTATTTCTAATTATGGAACACAAATATGATGTGGAATCATAAACAGCACCATGACAAACAATGTGGTGTCAACTATGCATGAATATTTCCCTCCTTGGAGACAGAAGTTGTTGATCTAGTAAAAGGAAGATGCTAGTTAGTTTCAAAGTGGTTCCTCCTCTCATCTTTAAAGGAAAGGGAAGGCAGGAAAAGCCCCATGCTATCTTTTCACCAACATGGTGATATAAGGATGATTTCTAAAAAAATCAGTATCAACTTTTGATTTTTTTCCCCATCCTCTTTTGAAAAAAGTGTCAACATGCTTTTCAATAACAAAAACAGCTCGAAAAGAACATAACATCTCTTCAAATACTGTACAGCTGTATGTCCTGTAGACAGGCATGTAAAATCAGACTCAAAGAGACCAAACTAACTCCACAGGCCAGTTTGGACTATTTAAATTTCAGCATACAATACTCTGACCACCTGCTGACACCCCCAGCTATAAGTAATCCCTTTAAAGGGAAGCTACAGTGCCTGTGGGCAGACTAGGCTGAAATAACAGGAAAGGCAGATAATCAAATAACCCCAAAGACATGGGAAGAGAGCTTGGTTACTGAATAACAGAAGGTACATGCAGAATTTCCAGTTATTAATGGCATGGACCAGAGAGGAAGACTGTCAAAGGCTGAGCATAAGAGGCAGTGCTTGAGCTTTAGAATGGGACAGCAGAGCTAAGAAGTCTGCCCGAAACACACTAATAGTCCATAACCCCCCAAAAGCCAGCGGGTAAGAGGGGCATAAAAAGAGAACTTAGAATAAGGTCACTCAGCAGAGCAGTGGCTTGACAGGGGAGAAAAGAGCATGACAGGATGACACAGAGGGCCGAAGAATAAAGTCAAAGAAATGTGGGAGGAGTAATGCCAAAGGAGAGGCAGAGGGATGGTTATACAGAGATAATGAGGAAAAAGAGTTCAGCCTGGTACAAGCTGATCTAGCCTGGCAAGCAGATCTGTGGATGTAAATGACATCAAAATGCTGTGGACTGCAGGCCTATGAGGATGATTTTGCCTGTGTGTTTATATAGATAGTTTATATAGCGAATCCCAAAGTTTAAACCTGCATTTAGAAAAAACAACTAACAGCGTATGCCATCTTCAGCCACTAGGGAACCAACTCAGTTTCAGTTTCAGAAATGTAAATGCCTTGCTGCATATCTACATATGTTGAAGTATGTGTGAACAGCAAGCAGCTTTTTTTGCAATGAACAGTAATGTGCGTGGATGGAGAGATAACCAGGTTTGAGAAAATACACAGTGACTGGATAATACTAGTTTGTCAGTTTAGTTATGTTAACTGGCAAAAAAAGAAACTCCACAGAGAGTAATCTGTTTGATGGCACATCCTTTTTTTAGAGGTGAGGCTCTCACAGGCAGCGACCTTTCTCTTGTTTTCTCTCCCTCACGCACAGATTCTAACGACAATGTACATTCAAAGGCTTTGCAGATGAAAGGCAGGAAACATAGCAGCTATCCTCAGGGTGTATGCAATGTGTAGGCTTCCTCCACCAAAAGAGATACAAGTACACGCTACCAAAAGAAATTTGCGAGCTACGATTCATTACCTACCAAAAATAGAGGAAAAGACTTACTTACTTAGGAGGACAGAAAGCTGCATTTTGCAATACGAACAGAAAAGAAGCTTTGTACAGCTGAAGAACAATACTGAAACACGCTACAAAGTCAAGACCAACACTACACCAACAACAAAGCTGTTCCTTCTTCTTCCTCACAATATGGGCTCAATGCCCACTCTCTGATATGAGGCCTTATTCAAAGAGACCCAGATGAAAAATTAATTTTGCATGTATGAGTGAGTGTAAGAAGGTTTGCTAGCAATCTCTGCCAGCATGCCGCTTTATCTATGCATGTATATTGTTAAGCTTTTTTTTTTTCTTTTTTAAATCCTTGCCTTGGTGTGAATGTGCCTGTGTTTGTGCATTAAACTTTCTATGTATTAGCACACTACTCACAGCCAAGCAGGATTACTGTGTGACCTCCACTACAGTTAGCGGCCTGAAAACAGAGGCAGCTACTGTAGCGCAGCAACCATCGTGCCACAGCAGGCAGGGCGAGTGATAGGCACAGTGCTGCTGTGAGAGAGTGATTTAATCAGTCCAACACCAAACAAACACCGAGCTCCCCTGCAGCCGTCACTAGCCAAACCCACTGACCCACTCCTCTGCTCTCCCTCCCTCTCCGCCTCTCACACTGAGGCTAACATTTTCCCCCTGCTGTTTACTCTCTTTTATTGCTCATTAAGTCGGACTTTCGCTGCCCAGTTTTAATGCACTGTTGGAGCCCGACTGGACCATTTCAACCATCAGAAACCTCCTCAAACTCAAGCTTGTTGGATCAGTAGACATACAATGCTGTGAATAAATGGTGGGCTATAAAGAGACGAAGAGGAGAATGAACCAGGAGAGAGTGCCAACAGCTTCCGTTCATCCAGGTTACAGATGATGTAATATAACTTTTTCATTTACATTAATGACATTGACAGAACCTTCCTATGCCATCATTAACAAATTTCTTGACAAATAATCAATCAAAATGCATTTTGCCTGTTGCATACCATATTTGGTTAGCGAAAAAATCTTTAAGGCTACATCAAAGAAACCAATAAATATCCGTTAGATAAATGTAGCAAGCCATAAGTGACAAAACGTTAAAAAGGAGTACTGTGGGAGAAAAAAAATAAACATAGCCACACAGACCTTGATACTCATTTTCACAAAGGAAGTCTTAATTTGAGTACAGCTGAAAAGTATCTCATCATCAAGCCAGTGTTGGCTTAAGGCTCTTATGTGTGTTGGTCAATGGTAAAACAGAAGTGCAACAGCAACAAGTATGTGTTTGCATAGTTGCTTGGAAATTGTGGTGTCGGGTTTTAAAGGTTACATTACAGTAAAGTAATGTAAGTAATGACTGTTATTGCCATTCTAATATCTGCCATTACACACTTAGTCATTAGATTTTACTGATGATTTTTTATTAAATATTTGTGTTTGAGTCTGTTAATGTATCGTGAAAGCACCAGTAGTCATCTTTACACTAACATCACAGTGTATAAAGAGATATTTTGTCAAAAATGTGTGATGTTCAAATTTATCTGTATCACTAAGCCCCAGAGGGATCATTGCTGGTAAGACTGCCCTGGCTGCCTCTGATAACTACATAGAGGTGTTCTGTATGCTAGTAAGAGGCCTGTGGTCATGCCAGCTGCTCTTACTTCCTTTCCATCCTGCCCATAAGCTACAAGAGATATGAGAGATCAAGAGATCTCATTTAACTGTGAAGATCTGTTGATGGAAACTGAGACCTTTAAAAACCTGTACTACAACATACCTTGAATCAGATCCCACGTTACGATTTTTCTATAAGAAAACAAAGTAGTGACCTCCTTCACTATGCTGAAATCAATTAAAAATTTAATTCTAATTTAACAGCCATTGGTTCAATATCTCAAGAGTGGTATTATAAGCAAACATTGGTTTAAACTTGAGCGGGCAGACATGCCAACAGGTGTTTGATAAGCTGATCATATCGCCTCCTGTTTGCTGCACTTACATTTAATGAGCACTGTTGCTGTTGACTCCTGTAAAATATAGCCAAAAGTCTGTTTCATTCACTCCACTCTGGAGTCTGTCCTGGACTGCTGTCCGCTATACGTGTGTGAGGAGCTCAGCAGCTTCGCCTCAGTGCCAACAGGCAGCTACACAGACACGACAGGGAGCAGAAGCAGGGAGGCTAAAGCTGCTTTTGTGCCCTTCAGTTTCACTCATTATTTTTCCGCTTTTCCAGAGGACATCCACTTTCACATCCAGTTTTTTTCACTAGTAGCTAAACAATGATGTGCAGTAGGACATGGGTGGGTACTTTATTATGCAAGACATAAACTGGACACTTCTTTCTGCTGAGCGATAGGCTGTTAGTTCTATCTATATCACAAAAAAATAAAAAAACAGCTTATCACTGTTATCAACATTAATTTTATCAAGATCTCCAAATCAAGATACACTCACTGGATGGTGAATAGGAAGTCAATTAACTCTTCAAAGACATCAGTTTCATTTCTGCTTTGAGAATTAAAAACATGAACATGTAGAATTTCAACCCTTATGGGATATGATTAGACAAGGGAGTGCATCTAAAGCTGCAACTATGACATTTACTTTTAAAGACATTAAAAACGCAGATTCAGTTTCCAATAAATACAGGCCTGAGCATACCATGTTAGCTGATGGCTACCTCCCTGTGTGCGAGCTGGAGAGGCACAGTACTGCACAAGCTATAAGTTCTTTGTCTTCTCTGGTAAGAGATGAGAGCCCACCCACTGCAATCAAATGTGAATCCTTCAGCTGCTCCTCCTCTCAGCCCTTCACTAAATCAACAGTCTATTTACAGCAATAGCACAGTGTCTCTGTGTGTATGTGCGTGTGAGCTCTGTGCATGTGCGCACAAATGAAATGATTATTAATGATCACAAAACTGAGCCAGGCCAGGAGAAACAATAGCAAGAATCTGAGGCAACTCTTTAATGAGAAAATCCACAAACAGACAAGAGTTTCTGTCTATTGTAAAGAAAAACAAAAACCCTGAATTTCAACATTGACATGTTGTGGAAACTGCTAAAAAAAAACCCTCTAAATTTCACTTTAGAGAGTGACAGACACACAGCTAATTTTATCAACTTGATACAGACACACAGAGGCAGATTGCCAGATAGCAAAGTGCAGGGTGTGGATAGTTTAGGTTTTTTGATAAGGCTTTTTGCTTCATACATAGAACACAACTGGGTTCAGTGTCACTAGCCCATTTGACAATGAATGACACAACATGTAGCTACCCTATCACCACTCCTTCAATTTTCCACATTAAAGCAGCAGTGCACGTGGGCTTTAGAGAGACTGAGCAGTTTCTCACACACACACACACACACACACGCACACACAAAAAATCATGCTAAACAAAGAGAGGAACTTCAGTCCATCTGTTTTTCTAAGGGAACTCAGCCATGCGTGCAGGAAGTTTCAGTGTTTGCACTGTGGGATTAACAGTGAGGGCCTCAAATCTCATACTGTCAAAGATGCTTTGCTCCTTGACCCCCAAAACAAGACTGTCAATCAAGATTGGGGCCTCTGTGCTACAAGGGGCCTTATTCACAATGTACCATGTTACCTTATGTTCATCCATGAAGAAAAAGTAGAAAAAAGAGCAGGACTATAGTTCCGGCTGGATGATGGTGCATACTTTTAGGAATACTTGTAAGGATGCAGAGATGCAAAGGTGTATTTACACCCAGAGTCACAAATAAGAAGAAAAAGCGTAAGCACAAACGGGGGTATTTCAAAGCTTTCAGACAAAAGAGATGACCAAGACAAAGACAAAGACAAAAAGAGGTAGAAGAAAGCTGTTTTTGACCTATACTATCATATTATTTTCATGAATTTCCAGAAGCACATAGCCTAAGTCCCATAATATATACATCTTAAGAGATATACTGTATCTAAATATCTCAGTTTAGCCCTTTTAAGTCAATACCGTCACTTATTGAGAACGTTCCACTAGTTGGGCCATTCCCTATACTGTTTCAGTCAGTGTTTGAGCTTATTACTACTGATTAAATATTAACCTCAAGCCACAATAAACATGGTCTATAAGTGATAAGTGGTCAGTGGAGTAGAGAAAAAGCCATGGCCAAAATGAACTTCCATTGCCAAACATACTGTATATGTAGATTCCCACCCAAACAACATATAATTTGACTGTATATAAATTGCACCATCTGTTTTGTGTGTTTGTTATTCATGTGCTTTTTTATCTACTATATATACCATTTTTGCCGTCAGCATAATGCAAAAATGTGGCTTCCATATTTTCTGTAACCTTCCTTCTTCTTTGAGTGCACTGCCGTAAAGTTATTTCTATTACACCATAATAACATGTTGTTAGTTTCTGCAACTTCATCACCAGACCAGAACTTTCCCTATTCTCATCATGGGTTCATCATGCGCCTGTTCGTTCCATCAATCTCTCAGTCAGGAACAGGCAGAAAACTGCTGGCTCCTTCCCTACAGTAAACTGAAACTCGCAATAATAGTGCTGGGTGCAGATCAGCTGCCCGTGACTTTGTGACATGGTCTGACACAGCAGCGGGAGGTGGAGGTCACGGGGTCCTCTGTAAACGGGAAACACAAAAGACTCTGCTGCTGATGCTGTCCGGATGTCATGTTACAAGGGCACAATGGGGCCGAAACACCGAACGGAGAGCAGATAAAGCTCAGGATTGGGATTCCACTCAGGGTTGATGGAGGGATATGGTGGGCAACGGACTAGAGGAGGACGTTAAAATTAAAATTAATAAAGGAAGAAAGAGCCAACATTGCTCTATGAGTCCTTACTCATTGTAGCTAACTGATCAAAGTGGGATTACTGAAGGCCAGGTACTGCCTTAACAGTCACTTTAGCAGTAATAAAGGGATCCTTGAAATAAATCTGAAAATGCAAACTCACCCTGAAAGGTGAAATATAAAGCGAAAACATCACAACACAACAGCTTTTTAGGAGCAAACTGTTAACAATTATGTCCACTGCCACAGATGCCCAATATCATAGCGTACACTGGAGCCGATAAGGCACACAACACACCTCTGAACAACAAATCGCAAATATAACCCAGTAGTTGAAAATCTATCTGACTGACTCGGCAGAAATATTCAATGGGTAATGTATTAATGCTGTAATTACATTATGTCTGGTCATGTTTTCCAGCTTCCTTCTATGTTCCTCATACTTGTCTAACTAGCATAATCCCAGAAGCTAGCACCAGGGGAAGAATGAAATGTATGACTACCTTGAATAAAATTATCTGTTTCTCTGAGTCTGAACATTGTTGGAAACATTTGGGACCAAGTACAAAACTCAACATAACATGTTACAAAACAACAGTCATTAGTAGAAATTTTTATGTAATGTTACATGTGATATGCTTAAGAGGATAATCTTAGTGTTACTGTTCATTTATTAGATGACACACAAGAGAAGTTCAATAATTAATAGCAGCCCAGTTAAGAGAGGGAAAAAAATCTTGATATTAATATTAAAACCTGATAACTTTTAAACATGTATCACTTTAATGATAAAATATAAAATTATTTTGAAAAAAAGAAAAAGGTTTTGTAAAGACATCGCTTATCTTCCTGAGGCAATTCTTAACTAAACCATATTGTGCAGACAATTCTACACATTTCCCTTTTTTCCATTCTGTGCTTTAGCCTTCATAGGCCAAACACCACAAGAGCTTGTGTTAGCATTGAAAAAAGGCTTAGCTCTTTGTAATCTACCTGTGCTCAAATTCCAGCAGCTTACTGCTCGAAAGCATTTGTAAAGCGAGTAGAGCAATGATGAATACATGCAAATAATAGCACAGCTACCTACACAGTATGTGCAGTCAACCCCACACAACACGCTGAATGTAAAGCACTTTGAAATGACACACTCTTAGACTCTTGTTCAAGAACACAATGTCCCAAAATCAAAGCAACATGCCCTAGAGCAGGACTGAATAGCTGGCCTTAAGTTTTGCAGGTCATTTGAGAGCAACACTAATCTACAGTTTAGGAATATAGTTTGGGAATAAATGCAAGAAATAGACAGTAAACAAGTTGTCTCTTGCCAATTCAGACTATAAGTTTACAAAGGAGGGGTATGAAAGAGTATGTGACAGAGAAAAATACAGTGTAAAGGCAATGTAGACCAACACTTAATGTCTTCTCCATGACTACGTCTCATTAGCTGTGCTTTCATGGAGCCTAACATTCCAATTATAAATGGTTTCAAAAGACCAAACAGAATACAAACTCCCAATCAGAATAAACAGGCCCAGCTGTAATATTTACCATGTAAGTAGCTGACCTTAAATTTTCCATGGAAATAATTTTAATCAAAAGGAAAAAAGTGTGCATGTAATCAAAGATAAACAGTGCAAAGAGTTAATGTTAGTACCATCTAAACAGCTAAACTGTTTATTTGGTGATAAGATCAGGCTGCATCCATCAGCCTGTCTTCTGCCAAAGTTAAAACCAAGAGATACTACATGCTGAGGTCATTCTGACATTCATTTTCATGAATTCCCCAATGGCCTGCGCTCTAGATTCTCAGCTCTCCAGTGGCCGCAGCAAATTAATGCGTGAGGGCTCACAGTGTCAGCCATAAGAGAGAAGCCGCTCCTGTCTAAATGGCGGTGTGAGTTTCGGGTTTTGGTTACACCAGGGGGAGACGCAGGGATAGGGAGCACAGAGAGGAGGTTGTTACTGCTAGTTTTGCTCTGGGGACACAAACAGAAGCACGGAACTGTTTCCCATACCAGTAACCTGGAGCCCTCCCTGCTTTAACCCCACAAGACTTCGTAGTCAGCAAACCAGTGTGCTTAAACAGTAAATCTCAATTCTGTAGATCTGCATTTAAACACACATAGCTGACTCCCTCAACACTTGCTGACCACTGCTTTACCATGCTGTCCTAAGACACACACAAGTCATTGTATGGAACTGAGCAGGTGGCACAGAGCAAACCTGCTCTTGCCTGTCAGTCAAGTAGCTTAAGAAGGGGAGGGAGTGTCATGCTACTGCAAGGCAGCGTATGTGTGCTGCAATCCTTAAAAACTCTTTGTCTGTCTGCCTCACCACTCTGTCATTGCTGCAATAGCCTACGCATAAGTGGAGTCGAGTGGGGGGAGCATAAACTTGCTCAAACAAGCACTGTTGATCGCTAGAAGATGTAACAAAATGCCATAGGCAACAGGGCAAAATAATATGTGAAATGTGGCTAGCTGTAGCTTCCTCTATGGCATATTCACATGTTGCAGCCACATGAACACTTGTATTCCAACCATAATGTGATGATAAAAGGCAGGATATATACTGAAATGCAGAATAAGTATTGAATAAGTCAGATGTGATAGTCTACATTAGTCAAAACATATATATATAAAATAGTAGAAAGTACTTCTTTGATATAATTAACAATTAAAAGGATCAAATTTCCAAGACTTTCAAACTTTTGTCAATCATGATGACACTAGTGTGTCAGCTTCCCTTGTTTTGGTTTGTTTTGGCCAGCCCAGCTGCAGTCCCATATTTGACTAAGTACTGCCATCCCATCAGCTGTTTTTAGTCCCTCCCTCTTGTGCTTTCCGGCTAGTAACAGGCTACCCAATCATTAAGCTGGTTTCCACAGTGCAGGGAAACAAAACTACTTATTTATACTGTTTCCTAGAACATTCTATGAACTGGAAATATTTTGTGATCTGGTTTATTTTTAAAGCTTTCTCTCTAAGCCCTAAGTGAATTTAAATAAAACAAATCAGCAGTAACAAGGTAAACATGGTGAGTATGACTTGACATACAACACACGAGATGTTGTCTAAAAGTTCAAGCATTCCACTGCTAAAAGACTTCAGGCTCATGACACCTGCTGTACCACTTAAAACAGCTGCCATGCTCACTTCCAATTTCAATGTTAATGAAAAAAAAACAACCAACCAGAAAAACAACTGATATCGACCACTCTAAAATGATACAAGTTGGGCTTTCAGATATTTGCCTGCAGACACTGAAGTACAGTGAGACACACAGATCAGGTGGCCATTTTGATGTTGAAATTAACCAGCAGACTAGCCAGCCAGCTCAGTAGCGTTATAAGGGAATATTTCAAGAGGCAGATGCAATAACACAATAAGAAACCCCTTAGTAGGGGTTCAAAGCAAAGCTAATTAGACCCATAATGCTTCACATGCTATAAAAACGCCAACGTTTTTACGAGAGCAGAACAAAAGACAGCAGCATTTTCAGTTGACGTTAGCCTTACGTTATGTAAACAAGCTCCTATGTCAACGTGTAAAAGGGCCAGTTTGACATAACTCCCCTGACAACAACAGACTGGACAAAGAAACCAAATTGCCATAAGGTGTTTATATAGTCTACCGCTGCTAGATCTGTTGGTGGTGCAACAAGATGAAAGACATTCCTAGAAAAGGAGAATAACGTTCACGTTAGCGTCTGTTCGACTGTTGAAATAATTTTCAAATATAGACAAGCAAGCTAGACAGTTAACGCAAACGTTCACGTTACAATCATACAGAGTTGGAAAAATGCTAGCAGGACGTGAGACCGATTTGATACAGCTGTCCCGATAAGCGACTGAAGGTTCGTAGGACAGAAATAGCTAACACTTGGCTTTGCTAGCAAAATGTTGTTTACACAAAAACACCAGTCATTCACAATGAAAGCTCTTTCAGCTTTAGGTTACCAAGACAAACCAGCAGCATTAATAAATTAGGCTTGCTCATATCACATATCTACATACACCAGGACATAGCTGACTAAACAGCGACTGAGACTGTTGTTTATGTTTAGAAAGGATACAGTTTCACCACATCGGTATCCATTCGCCTTTTACCCGGACTTGGCGACGACATTTTTGCTATTTCCACCGCAGAGCACCAGTAAGTAAACTGAAAGCTAGCTCCTGAAATGCTAGAAAAGTCTAGCAAACCGTACTATCCGAAAGTTAACATTTGCTTTCAGAAATGTTCACCGCAAAACGTCTTCACAGTTCAATGTCTCGCTGTCCTAATGAGTAACCGAGCTAACGTTAGACCTCTGCTGTTCACTGCCTCTCAGCGTTCTGACCATGGTTCTGACAAGCTAGGATCACTCCGCGGACTACGTCATATATGTGCGACCAACGTCAATAAATGGCTATTTTTGTAGTTTTATACTGAAAAAAACCGTGTATTTTTGTTGTTTCAGTTTCATGGTAGAGGTGAACTTTGCACAACTAACATTATTTTTTTCTACAAAGGAAATTTAGAAATTATAATGAAACAATGAGACATGGAAGAAACATGGGTGTTATTAGATTCTCAAGGGTTTTATATGACTGTCACTTGCTTTGGCACTGGCTCTGTCTTGGTTTTGCCTGTCTTTCATGTTCTCCACAAAAGGTAAGTTGACAAAACCAGAGAGATGGTTAGAATAATAATTCACATTGTCTTGCCACAGCCTTGCCACAGCTGACAATCCTTGGAGGAAAACACAATCCCAAAAATGCAAACAATTTGGAGAATTTTTTTCTGCTCATAAACATTAGATTTTTTTTTTCAACTTGATTTTGTTCTTGAGTCTATATTCCGATTAAGGAAAAGCACTATGTTAGAATTTGTGTTAAAAGGAGAATTTTAAGAAACATACAGTGTATGTGTCACTGTCAACCAACTGAGCCAAGGAGGTTGAGATTTTCACAGGGAACAAAATGGCTGCCAGTGAGTTGCCTTGGTTGCTGTAAAGCAACATAAGACAGCAAACAGTAAAATCCCATATCACAATTATGTAAAATCATGTCAAAAGTTTTCAGAGATCAGTCACTGTGTAAGCTGCAAAATACCAAGTACTAACATGTTTGCAATTTCTAAATGCCTACATGTATTGAATGCATTTCTCCTGTATTTACTAATGAGGTAATTCATTTGTAATTCATCTATTAATTAGTTGATCTCTCAGAGGAATGTCATGCAAAGTGAAACAAACTTTCAGAATAGCATTTTATTAAACACTTTTAGGAAAATTCTATGAAGAAAAAAGCACATGCAGAATAGAGAGAACTGAATTAGCAATGAGATGTCACAGGAAGGCAAATAAGGAGTACAGGCAATTCTCACTGAATCAAAATAGGTTGAAAGTTAATGGCACATGGTTCTACCTGCTTGTAATAAGCAATGGAATAGCATTAACTAAATCAAAACACACATTTCATGAACAAAAGGTTCTTTTCTTTTTAAAAGAGAACTCATATCCAGAAAAGTACACACAAAAAAACCTCCCTCACAGTATTTTGCTTATCTGAGGTTAATGTTTACCACTCCCTAAAATGACTAAACATACACTGAAGGTAAACATTGCCATTCCAGTGTCAAGCCATTTGACCCTTTCTCACAATCAGGGACTTCTTGTCTCTTATATTCTACAGAAATCCAGACCATCCCAGTGTTATGAAGGGCTACCATAGCACACTTCATTTTTGCAAGGTTACTTGTCTGAGCCTTGCCTGTGGCCAATTCACATATACTGAGATGTGTTCTATTACTTGATGACTACTTCACTATGCACATGACACATGACCTATATAGCCCACCAACAGCTACACATCCCAGTTTTCATGACACATGACAGAATTCAAATGTTAAAGCCACACAGGCATCCTTCACATAGTTTACTGTTCACAGTGAACTCATTCAGGTGCCCAGAGACACAATCAAATTCCTTTCCCACAGGACCACTTGAATGTAAACATGATTTTACCGGATGGCATACATTGATATGATGTGACACTCCTTTCACTGGTAAAAGGACTCTGTACCCCAAAAAAGAGGGCAGGTCAGTTCATCAACTCAGTGTTGCGATGCTGTTTGGATGAAAACAGTCTACTGAGACGGAGAGGAGGATACCTGCCACTGACGAAATATAGCAAACACCCTTTTAGACTTGTCACGAGGGCCCTGGAAAGAGAGAGAACACAGAGATGTCAGATATTCTTTAAATAAAAGCTACACATCCAGTGATAAAGAATTTATGAGCATTTTTGTAAAAGATTGTGCTTTGTTGAAGCAGAAATCTAGACTCGCCTGTGCTGGACTTCCTCCTGCTGTATTAGAGTTCTTCTTCATGGGAACAAGGAGGTCAAGAGCAGCTTTCCAGCCCTGCTGATGAAGCGCTGCAGTGCCATCCAAAACAGGGGTCGCGCCTGGCTCCACATTTTCCTTTCCCACAGAAACCCAGGGACACCAGTCTCTGTGCTGCGCCAGAGGATCAAATGCATTCTTGTGCAGGAGCCCATCCTGAAACAACAGAGAAGTATTTATTTCATATACATTTAGTTTTTTATGTTACCTATAAAGAAAATGTGGTGTGCTTACATCAATACAATCAGTCTGCTGAAATATAATGTAAATGTGGCATGATATAACATGTAAAAATTTAATTGCATAGAGGTAGATATTCAAACTGTGATTTTGATCAGATGAATTGTGCAGCCTCATCTTGAATGTATCTTGAATGCAGAGTTCTATATTTAATTGTAAAGTGCTTAAAATCAGCAGTAAAGAATGTTCTTACCGGACCACAAACTGATGACAGACACAGGCGTTTAGGAGGGTGTTGCAGGCTTGCGGCGCCATCAGCCCCAGAGTTGTCCCCTTGTCCTCTGCTGCGAGTTGCTGGCCTTTTGCCTCTGGTCAAAGGACTTGGCAGCTCTTCACTCGGGCTTGGTGAGTCTCTGCTTCGGGCACGTAAACCCACGGGAGAGGCAGTTCCCTCACCCTGTAACACATAGAAGAGCATTAAAAAGCTACCAGCACATCAAGGATTCAACTTTCCCATGGGTTTCACACAGGGTAAAGTAAATTTGCTTAAAATTAATATTTGCACATCTGTAGGCCTAACTTATTAAGCTTATTTAGCTGGTCAACCCTCATTTGCTTTAAGCTTGCCTGGTCAGAGCGTGTGGAGTCCTGGCTCCTCAACTTCATGCGACATGGAGTTGTAGGGGTGGATGAGGCAGAAGCTGGCTGGTCTCCCTGGCCTTCATATGTGACTACTGAGGCAGGACCTGTTGCTTGAGCAGAAGGGGCTCCAGTGTTTGAAATAACCTCTCCATCACCTAATGTTCCCTCCATCTGGTGAAAGTTCCACAAGCCTACCTTGCGCTTACAGTACGAGCAGGTGAGGATGGGCAGGTTCATGGCGTGCAGAGCTGGGCTAAGATAGAGAAATTTCCGGCTTAGACATCTTGATCAGGTGGAAGGTGGATAATTTGAAAGTAAAGCAAAGCCTAAGAGAAGTTTCATCTCACCTTGCAGCCCAGCCACAGAGAGAAACAATACATGCAGCCACCTGGACAGCCAAAGGTTCAGAGCATGGAGTCCCTTTCTTTCGTTTTTGTTCTTCCTCGATCAGCTGCAGTATAACACTAACAACATCTTCAGTCAGGGACTGCAAGGAAACAGGGATAAGGAAAAAGGACATTTCTTTATGTAATACATCATACACCCAATGATTAGCATGTTTTAAATGGCACGTTTTGTGATATCTGAAAAGACTCCTCTCCAGCCTCACCATAGACTTTAGCTGCTCCGGCTTCATGGCTGGCAGCTGCTGTGCAAGGAGACATGCGCTCTGGAAGCGTTCCAAGAAGGCAGCGAGAAGAGCTGATGGTTCACAGGCTGGAACTAGCCAGAACCGCTCTGAAAACACAACAACATTCACCTTGACCATCATGTGAATAACTCAGGGTCAATTCTGATGAAATGATATGGTCATGTAAAACATTTCTTAGTATACACATACAAAATAAAATGGTTGCTCCTACCTGGGCATGGAAAATCAGGCCAAGGGCAAAACTTCTCATGCTGAGTCTGAAGTTGCCTTGATATCTCTGCAATGCGGGACTCATCTATTAAAAACAGAGGGAGAGTTGCTTGACCTTTAGTTTTTGGCAGACTGGCAGCATCAGTCTAACCTTGCCAGAATGAAGTGTGACATTGTCTTTTTGTGCTGTTCAAAAGTTTTGCTCACATTTGCCAAAGTCTAAAGTTGGTTGAAGTGATGCACAAAGGAAGGCCTGGCAGCTGGAACACTTCAGCATATCACAGCCAACGTTGATCCAGCCATATCGAGCGCACATCAGAGGGGACAATGTGCGAGGTTTGCCTGCCCATTTCAAACAGTGGCTATGTTAAGGAAATTTTCACTCAGACACAAAACAGGCACTGTAACAACCATTATTACTCTGTTCATTATGACATGATTTTACATTCATACTGGGTCAAAAGTTTACATCAGTAAAAGGATATTGAATAGGATTCCACTCTTGAGAAAAAGGCTTCTTTGTTCGTTGCCTCACAAGGTGCTTGAGAGCTGCTTTTTACATCCAGAGTTCTCGGATCTCCTTGTCCACTGAAACCCAAATAAAAGGAAAAACACATTTCTAGTCATTAATTAGTTATTTGATTTTTCAAGCTGCAGGTAATTGTATTTATGTGCACTGTGCATTGGAATTGTTCCCGTTTTATCATAATAAACTGGCACTGCGAAACAGAACGCGTTGTGTAGGACTGCCAAAATTCATTTACACAAGTAATGGAAAAAGTCTGAGCTAATTGTTATGGAGGGACATTTTAAGTAAACAGACTGCAAACTAAAACGCAGTGACATGCAGCTTTGCACCATTCAATCTGAAGGAAATTTGCGTAACAAATAAAAAATATGGAAATTAGCTATAATCCATGTTGCTATTTACTAAGATCTGTCTGTTAAATCAATGCGCAGTGTAACGTTTAATTAACTGTGTTTAACCTGGTCTTGCTAGCCAGGCAGCGAGTGGTCAAAACTCCAGAAATTAATAGACCGCCTGAAAGAATACCATGTTCCAACAAAACTTGAGGTCTCCACCCCCTTATCTGTAACTGTGAATGGGAGCTACAGCACAGTGACGACAGTTGAAAACCTCTCAGGGATATGAAAATAAATATGAAGCACATTGTGAAAACCCCCACCTCCTGGCCCACAAGCTCCCAAATCTGTGAGCAACTGTGACTCTTTAATTTACAACGAAAGAAGCGGCTAAAGTAGCTGAGCTTTTAAGCTAGGTGGCTAACCAAACTAGCTAATGTCAACTTGTTCTTCGGTCCGGTGTTATCAAAAAAACTAGCACACGATTATTTAAAAAATGCACCTGTTAGATCCAATATCTGTTGAAGACACTCCATCATTAAGTAGTTCACGAACTTTCTCTGGGGATGCGAAAGAAGATTTTTGGTGGTTTGAATTGCCGAGACGATCCCCACGACTGCCGCCGAGAGTCGCCATGATCGGCTCTTAAGTTCCCCGGAAAATAAACCTTAAAAACCAATAGTTCCGTTTGCTGAGCCCCATCAAACCTGCCTGGCTCCCTCACTGTCTTTTCATTTAAATTAATTTGTCGGTGTTTTATATTTCGTAAAAACGATGAGAATGTCCCTTCGAACCTATAAATAGATTGAAAATATTTATATTAAAAATCTAAAAATACCAAAATGTGATATGTAATTCAATCAAGGCTATTTTAGATGCAAATAAGATTACATTTAGTAGATTCTTTTTTTGAGTAAGCTATCTTGCCTTGTGTTTATACACATTTATTGGTCCATTTTAAAAGATGTGTGATGAAAGATGTTGGAATTTATTTGCTGGGTCCAGAATTTTGAATTCAACTACTTAACTGAGTTTAGACTTTTCACTGATTACAGGAAAATTATATACAGAAAATGTGTGTTAACCAATTATATAAAGGCTGATTGAAAAAATTAAATTTTTTATTTGAGAAAGAAAAAAAATCACAGAATTTGGCTCGATGTTCATGAGTTTTTGGGGTCAGGGTTCGGCTTAGGATTGCTGCTGGGGGAATTTGGACTCATGTCAGTAATGCGTTATTTCTAAATTTTGTCACAGCCATGCTAGTGCTGAAATTTGAATTTTAAATTAAGCCACGTTTGAAAATTATAATATCTCAATACTCTATGTATTGAGTCCAAATTTCTAAAAAGACCACACTTCATCAGATATAAATTGTTGATATTTCGGAGACACGCGCAGTCCCGCCCATCTCTGATGACGTACTGTCCTAATAACAAGCCTTCTGATTGGCCAGATATCTCACGTCCAGGGGTAGCAGTTGTGAATCGCTTCACAGTGACTGAGATGTGGGATGATTTATTATGTTTTATCAGCACTTTAGCAGATATTTTTTTAATTATTTGATGTGACATTCTTTGGGACTGAATTGTAACGGTGAAACGATGTCGGACGCTGAAGGTGCTCGTAGTCCAGACCAGCTCAATAGATTCGAGAAACTGACAGGCAGGCCGCCGCACGATGAGACGTTAGCAGGTCGGTCAACAACATTAGCAAGAGATGCTAACGAAATGTTTTTACTCGTTGTTTTCACATTTTGCTAGTCAGATAAATACAGTTTAATTAAGAGCAGCTGCTCACCATGCAGTGTTACCTTTGCATGTTCAAAATGGTTGCCCTCACTTGTGACATTGCAAAGCTTGTTGTTTAAGCTAGCAACATTCAGAAATTCAGCTTGTTTATCTTTCAATAGCTTGTCAGCAACCAAATCCAAATAGATGTGTATCATAAAATGACAGCTTGCTATCATTCCGTTGACTTTTTTTTTTTAAATCGTGCCTTAGAGCTGCAACCAGTGAATGCCCTGATTCACAGTCATTGATCAATAGGTTTTGCAGACTGGCAGACACCTTAAAGCCAAATATAATTGTGTATTTAAGACATTCAAGGGTCTTGACTAGATAATTTTCTTTCTACTTAAATGATTACTTACAGTTGTTTCAGAACAATGTATTTACAGACATCATGACCAGAACACTGTACTGATTATACAAACATGACTGTGATGATTTATCATGTGTGGAAAAAGCCAAGAAGCATTGACTCCTCTGAGTTTTTAAGTGTCCACTAGCTGTCAGTATAATATTTCAATGTTGTGTTTAATCTTCAACAGATTCTGTTCCTGATGTGTTTTCATAAGCGTGTGTCACAAATATGTTTTCACAGGATGCAAGGCCAGTCACATCTGGGGCCCCGTTATTGTATAGTACAAATTCCAATGCAGGCCTCTCTGACTGATACTGACGTGCAGCAAACATGTCAAGTGCCCCAAATGATTAATAGTCATAAGAGAAAGCTTTACAATGGTTTTTAATTTTTTTCTTTAATTCTCTGAATGATATTCACTATGTAGATATCACTCTGAGTATTGGAAGTATGTGATTACTTGAAAAGTCAAAAAACAAGTCAATTGGACTATGTTGAGTTTTGGGAAGACATTTCACTTCTCATCCAAGAAGCTTCTTCAGTTCCTTCTTGGATGAGAAGTGAAACATCTTCCCAAAACTCAACATAGCCCAGTTGACTTGTTTTTTTGACTTTTCAAGATAATCATGACCTGGATGAATGAGAATCTACACAGACATATGTGATTACTGTACTAGTTAACAAAGATACTGCTTTTATATTGTTGCATGCCTCTTCACTACCTTAATGAGCCATAATTGGTCTCATATTTTGTTAAATGCAATGACATTTCAAACTAATGCTATTAGAAACCTGAAGCCAATTTCTAGAACCCAAAATTTTGCTGTGAGGTGTTACAAAATTTTTATGATCGGTGTTTTTTATCATGGCTCTGTATATACAGAGAGCAGAAAGATGTGTAAATTAAAGGTACAATCATATTATTTCACAGTACCATGTTGGTGTGTAGACCTTTCTCACATGTCTGAAGTAATAATCTTTTAGACAAAAGCAAATGTCAAATGGACTTAATGTAACAATAGAAGCACCTGCACAGAGGTCTGCCAGTGAATTGGGGCCAGATACGAATCTGAACCTTTTGATCAGATCTGAGATAATAACTGAAAACTGCCAAAATAAAAAACTTATTTATTTGTGCTTTGCTTGTAGCATTACATTTGTACTGGTGTGGCTGTTTGGCTAGACCAGCAGTACTTCATTCCTCTGCTTTGTCTCTGCACAACCATCTTAATTGATGTGCATTTCCAGTCCATTACAAATCCTGATGATTAAAAATGCATTGTTTGGCAATAACATCAGAGCCAAGTAGGAGGTTGGCTTCAGTTCTATTTTTAGTACATTGAACAAAGGTATGTTGTTACATTTGGCTTAACGTACTTAATGTTCTGTGGCCATGCTGATAAAAAGCTGTTAAAACCTCTGCTTAAACATCTCACCATATCAAATGGTGATGATTTATTTTCTGCTATTTGAAATTATATTTCCTCTGAAGGTAAAATTTTTCACCCTATAATGCTGTGAATGTATGATATCCTTTTAACTACTGCACTGTATGATATTAAGAGACTTCCTTCTCTGTCTGCTTTAGTGTGAGATTGCTAATGAATTTGAACAACTCTACATATAGTATATGGTATAATAAGAAGAACAAGCTTGTAGCTTATCTAACATTGAAAGATTTTACAACCTGTTGTCTTGAAATAGATCTCTTAGATTCAACCTGGTGAACGCAATGCACAAAGATATACTGTTGTAGAGAAATAGACTCAGAGAGTCTTAATGATGCTTCTGACCCCAGAGCTGGCAAAGATGTCCACATCTTCTTCTAGCTATGTGTTAGACTGCTTTTTATTTTAACTAGATTTTTCTTTGATGACTTTGCATGTTGTCTTTTATGATACCCATAGTCACAGTGAGTTCAAATTCATGCAAGAAAACTTGAGTTTCAGATTTATAGTGTCATAAATGTGACTGAATGTGTTTTAAGTGTTTCAGCACCACTCACCCATGATCAAGTGTAAAGACTTTCTGGCTTGTAGCTCATCTCATCTCTCTTCTCATCCTCCTCCTCCAGCTCATCGTACTCCCCCTGCCCGCAGTGGGCATCGCTGTGTTGCTGACAACACCAACCTGTATGTGTTTGGAGGGTACAACCCTGATTACGATGAGTCAGGAGGCTCAGAGAATGAAGACTATCCACTGTTCAGAGAGCTTTGGAGGTACCACTTTGCCACAGGCTGCTGGCAGCAGATACGGACAGAGGGCTATATGCCCACAGAGCTGGCATCTATGTCAGGTGAAATTTTGCCAATCTTTTCATCATTTAAATGTGTTTCCCCAATTAGTATTTTATAGACAAAATCAAAATTTCTAGAAAGAAAAAAATTCAGTGAAAACTCATTCCAATGTTGCTGTTTTTCTTCAGCTGTTTTGCACGGCAACAACCTCCTAGTGTTTGGTGGCACTGGGATCCCCTTTGGTGAAAATAACGGTAATGACGTACATGTGTGTAACGTGAAGTACAAGCGATGGTCACTGCTAAACTGTCGGGGAAAGAAGCCCAACAGAATCTATGGACAGGTAACCTCATACATCACCACAGAGACTGTTTTTTAATTTAATGGTTTTCCAAATCCAGTTTGATCCAATGGAAATACAAATTCACATTCACTGGAGGTGCTTACCAGGCTGTTTTTTTTTCTTCTGTCTTTCCTCCTTTAGGCGATGGTAATTATAAATGGCTTCCTTTACGTGTTTGGAGGAACAACGGGTTACATCTACAGCACAGATCTGCACAGGCTGGACCTGACCACATGGGAGTGGATCCACCTCAAGCCCAACAACCCTCCTGATGACCTCCCTGAGGAACGGTATGCCTTTTTGACATCTGAATGTGCTTCTAGATAGTGAATTCAGTGTAGTAGAACACCTTGACATGGCGTGCTGTTGTATGTGTGTGTTACACAGGTACAGGCATGAAATAGCACATGACGGACAGAGGATCTATATTCTGGGAGGAGGAACGTCCTGGACATCTTATCCTCTGGACAAGGTACTACACCATGTAGGGTAGACTCACCAACACTTAACAAACGTATTATCAAAACTGTCTGTCAGCCAGGATTTCAAATTAAAAGATGTGTCAAGAGGACTGAAAGTAAATGTTGTCTCTTTCTAATAGATACATGCTTACAATCTGGAGACCAATTCCTGGGAGGAAATTACAACTAAACCACATGACAAAATAGGTTTGTACTCTGCTCTTCATTATGAACTAAGGCTCTTCATTGCTCATTAATACCATTGTAAACTGCCTGTGCTTTTGACAGGTTATCCTGCTCCAAGGAGATGCCATAGCTGTGTACAAATACGAAATGGTGAGAATCTGCTATTGTGCTGACGTTTGATGTTGCATCCTCACATAGTAAACCCTCAGTGTTCAGTTTAACTCTCTGCGAGCTCACACCTCTGTGCAACCACGTGAAGAGTGTCTGTGTATTCATTTATCTCTTTCTGCAGATGTATTCATCTGTGGAGGCTACAATGGAGAATTGATATTAGCTGACCTGTGGAAGATCAATTTGCAGACTTTTCAGTGGAGTAAACTACCAGCAGTTATGCCTGAGCCGGCCTACTTCCACTGTGCTGCTGTCACTCCAGTGAGTACAACATGATCCTGTTCACTCTATTGATTGTGGTCACTTTGTGTTATACATTTAATTAAGCACAGTGATACCAGTGAAACTGTTAGTCAAGGTTTTACATCTAAAATTGTCAGAAGACTGCAGAGCCCTGAAGTGGCCATTCACAGAAAAAAATACATATTCAGGCCATGTCTTATAACACTAAGTGCTTGAATTGCTGCTGTGTGCACACAAGATACAATTTGTTCCCACATTTTGATTCATTTGTGGGCATGAAACAAGTGTTTATAATCATTGCTCAACTGAAATACTGTATCAACAATTTAGTCACTATCACTGCATCTTAATTGATGAGCATTGGTTAGTTTACTAGATAAGCATTTAAATCACTATGTGTTTACATTAGTAGATTCTGTATAAAATGTACATTTTTCTCTCTGTCCTTCACTCCGTCCCCAGGCCGGTTGCATGTATATCCATGGTGGCGTTGTGAACATACATGAGAATAAGAGAACTGGCTCTCTGTTTAAGATCTGGCTGGTAGTGCCCAGCCTGCTGGAGCTATGTTGGGAGAAGCTACTCAAGGCCTTCCCCCACCTAACTTCACTTCCTGCCATGCAGCTGCTCAACCTGGGCCTCACACAGGAACTCATTGAACGCTTGAAATAAGCCACACAGTGCAGCATGGACAAAAGAAGGGTTCGAGATGGGCCGGGCTGGACTGGGAGGAGATGACAGAGCACAGAATAAATTCTCAGCAAAATTCTCGGGAAAACGCCCTCTCCCTCCCCTGCCTAATGTAGCCCCGCCTTAAAACCAAAAACAATGGGATGCCTTTTTTCGTTAGCTCTTATTTCCGTGAAGATGGAGAAAATAATTGTGGAATGTTTTATGGATTTTACTCAACTCTGCCCCGCCGCCACCACTACTCCTTACATGATGCCTTTGTGTCAATCTAAATAGGAATTCCTGCTTTACATCCTCCAAACTGTGACAGCTGGAATAACTTTATTTTGCCATGTAATGCTTTTAAAGACTGTCCCCTACCATGTTTTTAAAAATCCACCTTCTCTAGTACTTTGAAGAAGTCTGTGCAGAGGAAGAATGCATGTATAATTATTTGAAGGGCCAAATCTGTTTTCCTTGGAGAATTCTCATCACCAGATACTGCTGTTTGCACACTTTGTCTTGCATATTTGTGTACATTTACTTTCTTAAAAGATCTTATACTAAAAAATAATCCTTTCAGTGCAAAAAGTGACATTGTTTTTTGCCAAGTTCTACCAGTTTTTTTGCAAGTTTTAGCCAATTTAATACACATCTGGTGTATAAATGTCATTGCTGCTGCCGACATGCTGCAGTAAGATTTTTTTTTTTTTAATGTTTTTGAAGCCTTCCAGGCAGCCTTTTTTATTTCAGTATTTCACCCATGGTAGAAAAACAACTTCCAGAAGCTTGAAATTTACATAGTCGATCACACTGATTTTCATGTGTTTTTAATTGTTGAAGTTATATTACCACAGCATAACTTTGACATGACTGGAAGGATTACCAAGCTTAGATCAAGTCTCTCCAAGATGTTTTGAAACCGGTGTCTGCCTAGAAGTTAAAAAGACCTTAAAATAAAATACGTAATCACTTTAAAGTGGTCATGGTAATATATGGTATTTGTGGTGCATTGGCTAAAACGTGCAGAAATGGTGTATGCTCTTTATTAGTGCTTGAAGAGGGAGTTTGGTATCTGAGCCCTTTATGTCCTGTATTTTCCATTTTCCATTTTGTTGGAGCCTAGTCATGAGAACCATCCATAAAAGAAGACAAAAGAAGGTTGGTATCTTCAAAACGATCTGAGTTCCATCCTGCTTACAGCTCTCATTTGTAAACCAAACCATGCAACTCGTCACTGTGAATTTGGTGCTTTTTAAAAATTTATTTAAAATGCTTTCATTCAAATAAAGACTTAATTTCGTTTCGACTTCCACTCCCTCTCTGTCGATGGATAGAAAATGTTTTGCACAGGGAGTTGCTTTAGTAGCAGGCTTGTATGATCACTTAATTAGACTGCAGTGCCTTTTTCAAACCTCTGATAACTTTTAAATTTCACAAATACAGGCAGTATTAGATCTTTGCATGTTTTAGGAAAAAGTTTAATGCTGAAAATTGTATTTTTAATTAAGTAGATGCACATTTTAACCAATTTTCAACGAGCCATTACAAATTATCATTCAGTGTCTCGTGGTAAAAACAGCTATTTGGTATCCTGTCTAAGGGATGCAGCAGTTTTGTATGAGTGGATTTCAGGACAGGATGCAGCGTGCTGAGCCTTTTGGGTATTAATCCTAAAAGCACTTTAAATGTGCTCAGTACATTTCATGTGTTTAATCAATGGATTTAACTGATGCCAAATGAAGTTGCATTTAGTACAAAGTGTGACCGTAGTAAGGAAGGAGAGGTGAGTTGAGACCCATGATGAGATGTTTCCCAGTGGTTTTATCTGCCTGCACCTCTTGCCCCTTTTATTTCTATTCTGCATAGCAACACTACTCCGTGCATGATGCCATTTACTGCTTTTCATATTAATGTCATCAAACTTTTACTTTGGGACATAGTTTTAAAGGTGACTCCTAAAATGTTGTACAGTTGGCTTATGTGAATGTTGTATTGGAGTAATGTTAATAAAAGTGTTCTGTAAATAGTCCTCTGTTCCCATATTTCCCTTGTGTGACTAATAGCATGATAAATAACAAAAATAAGGCTCAAATTGTTTATTTTCAATTTTAGACTATTTTTGCATGAACTGCTGTTTTCACTATGATTCTGAGAATGCACAGTAGGTCAAAGGCATAACATGCATGGCATTTGTTCTGTCACTTGAGCATAATATATCTGCCAAAGTCCCAATAATGAACTAAAAAGAGCCAAAATGCAGCAGAAGTGAAAAGTCAATAGGAATTAAAGTGGTGTTAAATTTTCAAAAAAATGATAGGTGGTGAAGCACTGGTTGAAAAAGTTTTATCAATTGATGCATTTATTCATGATTCAGAAAAACAAAAATAAATTTACAATTAAATGTTACAAATTGAAGTAACTGATTTTTATAAAGGCAAACAGGAAAAATATCGGTATCATTCATTGACAAAAGCAGACATATATTCACTTACACCACCACTTTGAAATCCACTACTCAACCCAATTCTTTTTCCATCCTTGAGATAAAGGATTAGTGTATTTTAACTGCAGCTTGAAATGTTTTTTCTTGGCAAGCAGATCAACACGAGCGAGGAGAAGGAGCAAAGAAGTACAGGGCTAAAAGGATGAGATAGACCACCACTAGAGCTGTACCTGCACACAAAACAGAGCTGATTAAAGCCTGTATCTTAATTCAAGTTTACTCCGTTTTGCAAAACTTAAAAACAAAACTACAGGTATTAAGGACATATACATTATTGAAGCAGGGAAAACTTACCCTGAAAGTAGTCACACTTTCCATCCATGAAGATGTAGTTGACCAGAATGACACTGAAGATGCTGGCCCACAAGTGAATGTCACTGAACACGAGCACGAATCCAACATCCTGGAAAAAAAAAAAAGATTCAAGCAAAGTCGTGATCAAAACTATTGCACAATATAAAGAAATGTGCTGTCTGCAAAAAAGTAGACACTTACATAGAACGAATTGAAGAGTATGAGCAGTGGAATCTGTATCATGCAGACCTGCACAGCAATACAACTGCCCACTTCAAGACTGTAGACACAAAAATACACAGGTTAAGATGTTTAGAGCATTTTGGATTCTACTGTTGATAATCTTCACATAATGTGTATATAAATGAGTATAAAAATTAAATTATCAAATCTTTGCTAGTTAGGATTCAGTTTTGGCCTTGCTTGCCAGATCTATAATTGCTCAAAACTAGAAAAAGGAATAGCTTTATAAAGTGGTAAATAATAAGCTTTTTTTTTTTAATAATATATTATGACAGCGTACTCGTACCTCAGGCTGATGTTGTTCTGCAGTGCAAACTGGATCCCATTGACGATCTCAGGAAGCTCCGGCACCATGGCCAACACTGTGACCCCGATGAAGTACTGCGTAAAGTACAGAGAGACACACAGAGGTGGACAATTCATCATTTGGACCTTTAAGGCTTTTCTTTTCCTTTTTTTTATCCACTTGTAGCAAACAGAACGGTGGATTTACTTGGAATTTAACAGACATTTTCCCCTTTCTCTTACTAAATTGAGCTTTTTTAAAAAAAATACCTGGGAGATGTATGAATGGGTCAGCATGGGCTCGATGTTCTCCGTGCTGAGGTCAGCACAGCAGGCCATCAACACTGTGGCAGCAATCAGCACTGCAAGAGCCCTCCACCGGGACCAGTGGACTACATGATGACCTGCTAGCGACGGACAAACGATTAATTTACAGAAGTTTAACATTTATGACTTACCTCACTGTTGTGAAGCTTTTCTCTGCTGTCACATGCGAGTCTGAACTCTCTCATGTATTTAAAGTTTCTGCTCTCACATGCTCAAGAGCTCTGACATGCAAAGGCACAGCTTTGTCTCACTGGGAGGGAAATGCCTTCTGCACATGCACAAAGTGGTTAATACAGCAGGCAACAGGCAGTTAGTGCATCTCATGTTCCTTCACCCAAAAGACTGCATGCATTGGGTGCACACACCTGAAGTGGCCCCTTGGCTGGTGGTAATAGTGGTGTCATTGATACATGACCTGGCTGCAAGGAGACGGCCAGTTGGGACCTCACCCGTGGGATGGGAGGTGCTGGTGCCCTCCTGTGCGTACTGACCGTGTGCGTGGCCCCCTTGACCATCGCTGATATGGATATCATAGATGTGGGAGTGGGTCTTCAGTGTGAAGATGAGGCCGATCAGGTACGCAGCGGGCAGCAGCACAGAAATTGTGTACACCAAAGGCCTGGAATTTTTAAATTTAATAATCACTTAAAGACTCAAAATAAAAATAAATATTGGTGCAAAATAAAAAAAAACAGTGTGTAGCACCTGGACTTACTCAATTTGGGACAGAATGAAATGTGGGTCAGTTTGACTCTGTTAAAATGAAAAATAATAAGTTAAGATTAAAGTGCATTCTAATCTATGGAGATCCTTAAAAAATCATTATGCATGCTTAGAGTGTCTGGTATACAAACATCAAGACAATGAAGCACTGCAGACATGAATCACACTGCTGATCCCCTCATCATTTCAAAGTGCAGGTTAAATTGGCAGAACTGGATTTAAAAACTGCTCTAAAACTTGCTAAAAGTATGAATTCATACTGTGTGAAGTGTAAGTAAAGTAGCTCACCGAGTCATAGTGACAATCCTTGCAGACAAAGGGCACACTGGTATTGCCTGGAACATTGGAGCAGCTTTCACACACCAGATTGCCAAAGGTCTTTGAGAAGAGCGTAGGAGCAAACACACCTGGGGGGGGGATACACAGCATGAGAGTTAAGTTAAGAGTTAAATGAATCAGTTTGTGGAGGACATATTGTTTAAAATCGTCATTCTGTAAATACCTCCGATGGATATGAAGAGCAAAGCCGAACTCACTCCGGCTGAGCGACTGTTAAACCGTTGCTCCCTGTGTTTGATGCCCCCGATGATCATGCAGATACCCTGTGCAGTTGAATAAAACAAGAGGTTAGAGCATGCAAACTTACAGACACTGACAACTGACACGCTCAGGTGCTCATTCGTCCTTCCCAGGTACTCACAGGTATGAACAGTATACACCCGAGCAAGGTCCCAGTGAGCGCTGCTTTAACAATCTCTTCATAACATTTAGTGGCAGCGTTGTGTCCCCTCAGCAGAGCTGTGATGTAGAATGTCATCTCTGTGATGGAGCCAAATGTTGCATTCACCACCGCTCCCACTGCAAAGTTACTCTGTGCAGAAATGCTGCGGGAATACACACGGTTACTAAAAAAAGCAGCTGGAATTTGGTAGAAATTTATTGTATCTCCAGTCTGTACTTTCCCCCCTTATTCTAATTCACATTCATCTACTGGCCAGAAACAAAAATGTAAAAAGCATTACCTGGCAATCCCCATGCCGATATAGTAGGACAGAGGTATGATGGAAGTGATGGCTGTGACAAACTTGGTCTCAGCGCTAAAGTAAATGTGTTCATAGTCATTATAGCCAATAATCAGAGTGACTATTACCAGAGGAAGCAGGTCTGCAAACAAAGAGTTAAAGGAGAACAGATGGACTGTGGACACACCAGCACAGATTGGCTATGTACATCTGCAGTACACAGAGACTCCCTGTTTACAATCATAACTGATGGTAGATAAAATGTAAATCATTTCAGAAAAATGAATGGATGCTTTCAAGTCTCCGTTTCAAGAAATTACACCTGTTTCCCTTTGGTGACCTCTTGCCATCTCTTTTCAGAAGCCCATTATTTCAAATCCAACGACCCACAAAGGATACTCAGAGCAAAAATGTTGATTCCTTGGACTGTGTATTTGTAGTAATTCATATTAAAAGCTCGATAGCAACACAAAATGACTTTAGTCTCGCACCCAAATGTCTGCAAGAGAGAGAGAAAGTTACAAGTTAATTAAATTACTTGATGGGCCAGTTTAATCCATTCAAAACTTTTAATAACATCTAGTGATTTCTGACCCTTCAAACAGTCCCTTTTTGTACTGACATATTGAAATTTCTGCCTGTATAATTTTAAATGCCTCCTAAATTTCATCAATGGTGCTATAGGCAATAAAACAATAGATCTTCCAAGTCAGGTACCAAGTCTTTTTTTGATTCTTTGAGTCCTTAGTCATAAATTTGTCACCTCAGTCTGATTTTATTCCCTTTACACTGTAACAGTTTGCGTCATCATTCACACCAGCATGTGGAACACTTCAGTGAAATGTTACCATAACTAATACTGAGGCCGTGAAGAGCTGTACGTATAAAAAAAGCATGACTAGAACTAAATGGGAAGGAAAATACTGCACATATTTCTTGCCTGGACAACTTACTCTACATCAACCCAGTGACATTTCAGTAAATGACTATGTACCTTTTCCAGTCTGTGAATCTGAATGCCCTCTGGAGCCATGAGGAGGATGGTGGTGAGCACACGAGCATTCATCTTGGCTACAGGTATAGTGAAAACCGGCAACCAGGCCAGGACACAGGCCAGCAAGTGGATCACAGCGAGGACAGGATAAGCCAGAATCAACCAAACATAAGTGCTGATGCGACACTGCAGAGAAGGACAAGGAATACATGTTGCAATAATAAAGGATATAAAAATTACTGACTTTTTATTGCACCAAGTGGTTAAGGCCATCTTACCCAGTGATTTGACGTTTGTCTGCCTGATTGTTCTGGGAAAGGGAGCTCAATAGGGATTGGGGAAGACACCAGAAGGGGGGCCGAGCCCTTGTCTCGGACAGGTTCCTTGTTGTCGTCGCTGTCCGACTCTTCGGGGATGACCTCAAACCTTGGAGGCCTCACAAATGATCTCTTGACTACATCACCTGCCTGTAAAAGGCGGAGACAACAGCAGAATAAGCTGTATATTTACATGTTGGTATCATGGTTGAAAAAAGTGAGGATCCTTTACCTTTTCTAATGATTTCCCAAACGGCCAAATAAAGTACCAAGCCATCCTTAAACAAAGTTTGCCTGAAAAAGCAAAGAAACAAAACAGCATGATGGCCCACATTTAAGAGAAACTACATTACTCTGAATGATGCTGCTGTTTAATAGGATACATACCATAAGGGACACCGAAGATGGTTAGAAACATTATAGGACATATGAGGAGGTAGATCAAAGATATCCACCATCCAAATAAAAATACATAAAGTACGTTGCCAAACGTTAACACTGAGCCTGAAAGAAAGGAGAAATCATAAAATACCGATTATTCCTTATTTTTGTGCAGGAGTCTGTAGATGCTGTTAGATATGATGAAAGCAAAAAGAGAAAAAAAGACCTTCTCGAGGCTTAACAATGCTCAGATCAGAGTGGAGCTCTTTGATGATGTCTGATCGGTCTTCGATGGGCCTCTCTGTTACATTGCCCTTCCATTTCCTGAAGCCAAACTAAAAAAAAACAAGAGGGTTATTTACAATTAAAATATCTTACAAACAAAACAGTGCTAAATTACCGTCATAATATCTTTTATTATGACCGGTTAACAGAGATAAATGCAATCATCAAAAAACATCTGCAGCATAATCTATAGAAAGTAAAGAGTAAAGGACTGCAGAAAAATACAATGGCTTCCATTTATAACAAATTGAAAAGGCTATTTAAACTTTGACCAAACTTCCTCTGTTTTTGGACGTACAAGTCAAAAAGTCTGACCTAAGAGCAAGTCAGGCTTCAGCAGGCTTCCTGACTTTGTTTTTTTCAAATTTTTGACTGTTTACTTAATGAGCATCACTTGTTTTTGCTCATCTCCCCTTTAAAACATTCATGTTTAATCAATAGTTCTTGCAATCTTGAATTAAAAGGTTAGAAGTCTTATATTGTTATATGATTTGAATTTTGGTTCAACTCCACGTTTTCCCCTTCAGTCATGTCAGCAGCCTCTGCAATGCCTCTGTGGTGCACACATACTGATCAGGTGCATGGAAGTGTTCGTCCCCACCTTGTAGTTGTTGGCCTCCCTGTGTGCCTCCACCTCATTCTCAGCTCTGATCGTGGTCTTAGTGGTGCCTTCGTGCCAAACTTCTTCCCCGTATCGTGATGGAGTGGACCGGGCAGCTTGTGATGGAGTGGACCGGGCCGAAGCTTGTCCTCCTGCGCAAATCACAACTGTTGGAGAACTCTTCCACACGGCAAGACAAGTACACATCTGTGACAGGAGTCATCTATAAAACCGCCTCCCAAAAACCCGCAGCGATCCCTGCTCTCATCCGTTCAGTCTCTGAAGTCGACATACACTGACAGAAACTCAGCTGCCCTTCCTGTTTGGATTATTTTTATGGTATCAACTGGTATGTCACTCACCTCTGTGGACGGTGAGGAAACATTTCGGTGTGTAGTGGCAGAAGTGGTGTGCAGAGGCGTCTGGGGAGGGCGTCTCTGCTGCACCTAGCTCTGGATGCTGGGGGCCGACACAGAGCCAGTCGGTCTGAGTCTGTCGCTGTGGTAATCTCTGATGCGATGGCTCAGGATCTACATAGTTCTCTAAGTAAGAAAACAAGATGGAGAGCAGGTTTTAAAAATGACATTGTACATTAACCTATACTTTGACACACTGGGTGAGGGGGCTCATTACATTATATATGTCAGGATTGACTGACATCCAGGACCAGCACCCTCCATCTGGCCTGTGCAAATGTGTGTGACTAACAAAAACCTCCTGAGAGTCACGCAGGATGTCCCCTCACCCAACATAATGTCATCTGCAGCCAAGACGGATCACATTATCAATGCATTGCAACACTGAGGGATAAGTAAACTTAGCAAACTGTGTTATGCTTTGAAATTAAAAATAGAGGCATGCTGGTTGTACTGTACATAGTCTGTCTGCTTCTAATGTGCTTCATGGGAATCTGACTTTCTGCTTAATTTTTGACTGCCACTCTGCACGCCAAAGATTTAAATTTATTGATTAAGTGAAGCAATGGATAGGTTTTGGAAAGCCATGAATTGAGGGGAGATGAGAAAACTGTCAGGATCAATCACCGGTTGCTCATTTTTGCTGTTTTAAAGTTTATTCATAATTATTAAACAAGCTACCGAACTAACATGATGTGATCAAGCTGGATTAAGCACATATTATCATAAAGCTGTGATTATCACAATGAGATCATCATGCTACAATCCTCATTCCCACTTTTCCCATAATAAAGCTACGGCAGAAGTGACCTCAAAGACATTTTTAAATTTAGAATGACTTTGAGACAATTCTCCTAAAAAAAATGAACGGACTTTGATTGAACTTCGCAGCCAAACAGGAACAAAGTTTCAAACTTCAGCTCGGCTTGGAGGAAACTTTGGCAGCACAGGTGACTTTAATTAACGCGCTAAAGACGAAGTAAACATTTTTTTTAAAAAAAAAAAAAGCCAGAAAATGAACACACAGACAACGTTTTAAAATCTTTTTGTGAAAGGTCCCACGTTGAATGGAGGTCATGTCAGCAGAAACTCATGAGTGTTGTCTCACCTGCGGAATCAGCCGCGGATCTTCGCCGCAGGTTCTCCGCCTCACCTGGCGTCAGCGCGGACCTTTTGTTGGACATTTTGTCTGGTTGTTAGTCCGCTGTCGCTCCTGGTTCATCGATACGACGTGATGATTCACGTCCTCCCCAGCCACTGACAGCCTGCTCATCACGGCTCTGACTCCATAAAATGACATAGATGGGAGGGGCGGGGAGGGGAGGGGGGATTGAGCAGGAAGATTTTAGACACCTGGTTTCATCCTCTGTCCACTCTGAAGGTCTTTTTTTTTCACTTCTGAAAATGTTGTTCATCTATCTTTCTTTACTTGGATGCATTTGGACATTTAGTTTTTGAAAAAATCTTTAACATCTTTGTGTGTAAGGTTTTAAATTTTCCAACTTTAGCGCCCCTAGTGGTAGAATCAGTGAAGATAGTACGCCTCAGCAGGTAGCAGTGGAGTTGTATGCAGAGCCCCAGTTTAAGCTGTGGTTAGTACCTCTTACTTAGAATATTTGCATTAAAATCAGCTTACAGAGCCAAGAATCTGATTTTTTGAAAAATTCATACATGAAAATGTTAAAAAAAAAACATGAGGAAAATCTTACAGGGCCAACTGCTGTATTTCCATGATCGAGTTTTTTTCTCAAGTTGTGACTCAATTTTTAAATCCATGGTCTTTTACTCAAAATCTTAACATTTGTTCATGATATATTAAGAATATGTCATTTAATCTTTATATTAAGAAAATGAGATGCAAATTAACCAAACAAGTTAAAAATCTTTTGTTACTGTTGTGCTGACTCAATTGTTAGAGCTTTTTGAAGATTCTAAGTAATACCTTCAGAGCAGTGTTAAGTGAAATTAAATTAACTTCCTAAGTTTCTCAAACATTGTCTATTTCTTGTTTTACAGTAAGATGCTTAACTAAACTTAACCCTTTGACTCCAGTGTTTTGCTGATACAACAGGACGCAAACTATATTTATGGCAGAGCAAACACAGAAAAGTGTAGGGTTACTTTTATTTACATATAAAAACAAAAAAAAGTACAGCTGCACAGTCAAAATGACATCTTTTTTTTTTTTACAGTTGGGAGACTTAACACAGAAAGCAACATAGGACCGGCAGGAAGGCCTTAATGTTTTTAGACAGCTCACAAAAACAGAATTTATAACTTTCAAAAGCATAAAAATTTAAACACAATTTCCAAATTAATCTCCATTCAGTTTCTTAATAATCTTTCTGGGTGGACATCATTTATGCTTTATTGCTTTCACTATATTGTTGAAGTTAAAGCAGTGTGGTAACTACTAACATAAATATTTCTCTGTTGTACACATCTCACATGAATAACAAGACACAGATATTAGACAAACTAACTTGCATCAGCTAAGAAGCGGCCTATCACAGTCTACTTCAGCATCATATTGAGTGTAACATGGCAATGCTATAGGTGAACGTTTGGTTACAGCACAAGTACAGTGACAACTTTTTATAGCACAGTTGACTCTTCCCTTTTTATTTATCATATCAGCAGAGAAAATCAAGTGATTTGATATATAAATCTGTACAAATAAGAAATCTATGAACAACCTATTTACAGTAGCCGACACACATTTAGAGGAAAAGACTGGAAAACAGATGCACTGAAGAAAAGGACTCACAATAAAAGAAAGTGACCGCTAAGTCCACTGCACGCTAAAATGCATCATACAAAAGAGTTTTAACTGAAGAGGAAACACATGAAGCCCAGTTAAGACTGAATATGTACAACAGACAAAAGTGGAAATACTGCTGTGAAAAATAACACTTTAAGATAAATGTACAAGAAGAAACATTGATCTAGGAAACTAAATGGGAAAAAAATGGCCATTTCATTCTTTTCAGTATGCTTCTTCAGGCAAAACATAAGCTGACTGTTGGTTTATTGCACCACACAAAAAATGTCTATTTTAGCTTAGTAACTTTTGTGTTCTAGCTGATTTCGGAGTATCTAACAGGTCCAGCATGTAAGGTTTTGAGGCACCTGGTGGTCAATTTGCTAATTGCATCTGACTCAATATCCTTCCACGTACCCTCCCCTTTAAGATGTAGAGGAGAACCAATGTTAGGTTTGTCCTTTCTGAGCTTCTGTACAAACATGGTAGATCAACATGGTGGACTCCATGGCAGAGGATGAGCTCCCTCTGTCGATGTAAGAGGTTCCTATTGAGGAAAATGTAAAATTTCTCATTTTTAGGTGTTTATATACTCAAGTATAAATATTTATGAGTGTTTTACGTTCTCTTATATTCTAAAAAAAAACAATCCCATAAATCCTACACACTGGACCTTTAAAAACCCTCATATCTTCAAAAGGTCCTCATGGTAATTCCAAAAACAAGTTGATTCAATTAGTCCTTGTAGTTTCTCGTTGTCACAGACGGGCTGAGCTGAAACAAGCTGATGAATGCATAAGGGGTTCAGAATAAAGACATCACTTTCAAGCCATATAAAGTTTAGCTGCCTCACTTGTCTCGTCCTCACGGAGTTGCCTTTGAAATTTTATTGGACACAAATTAAGTATAAAAAAATATTTTTTCATTTACTTATTCACAACTTTTTTTTTTACTTTATCCCTTTGCTTTTTCTAAAAATAAAATAAAAAAACAAAACAAGCAAACAAAACAAAACAAAACTGACCAGCTTAGTTTCACCGTGACCTCTGGACATGGGATATTAGGTGCACTTAAGTAAGAATATTGAAAGTATCCAGCACTTTTTGTAGCTTACTGTCTGTGTACCACAACACAATACACTGGAGCTTTGCTCTTAGAAGTCAGAGTCAGCATCCATTAGCTCCGCCTCCATCAAATTGGTTCTGGAGTGTATAGGTCCATAGCCGGCCCTTCGGCCTGCCGGTACTCGAGCCACGTGGGCCATCCTCTCTGACAGCCCGTCAGGGAGCTCCATCTCCCTGCTGTAGCGGACGGATCCACCAGGCTGCCTGTTCGGGGCTGAGAGGGGGCAGCGTGGGCCGAGACCCAGATCCTCTGGGCGATCATTGAGGGTTAGAGGGTTGGAGAGCAGGTTGCGGCCGTAGCTGTTCCAGTTGTTCTGGTATTGTGGGTAAGGACACCTCTCCTCACAGGACAGGGGGTGGGAGGGCTGGAAATCCGGGTAGGACCCTGGCAGGACTTCCTCCTCCACCTGCCTCTGCTGTTCCCGCAGGTTAGCGACCAGGCTGGGGTGGCATGGCAGTTTGGGCAGACGAGGCACGGAGCTGCGGCCAAACTCGCGCTGGCGGTAAGCCTGTTGGTCCGCCGCCTCCTCCAACGGACGCACCTCCTTCTTCCTCTTCTTCTTCTTCTTTTTCCTCTTGATCATTTCTGGTGAAATCTCAGCCTCCACCATCCACAGCCTGTTCCTCTCCTCTGGAGGTGGCACTGTGAAAAAAAATTAACAGAAAATAAATTTATGTTTAACACTCCTCTAACAGAGAGGAGGAGAAGGACAGATGGAGTGAAGGGAAGTGGGAATGAGTGATTTGAAATGCTTTGCATATGTCGCACTCAGCTGTGTCTCCAGCTCTCACCTGGTGTCCCAGTTGGAGTAACAGAGATGTCCTGAGGCAGGATGGCACCTCGTCTGGCCACCATCTTAGTCACATGCTGCGCCCAAGCCGATGACACGTCATTCGATGGCTCATTTAGGTCAAAATTGATTCCAGCTATGAACAAGAAAAGAGAAAAGAGAAACTTTCAATTTAAGGCCAACTGAGGACAGCTTTAAATTCAACATGCTCCTGATGGCTCCCCTGTGGTGCCTCCAGAGCTCTGAACTGCTCCAAGCTAAACAAACATGGCAGCCACAGCAGCCTCACAGCTTACACGAGCAGGAATGTGTCATCCAGTTCTTAGCTACAGACATAACAGATGTTCCTGAGCGTGTAACCTCTGTGCCACAATAAAGCCCATGGAAAATGTTCTTTCAGGCCAAGTTTAAAAGAGGAATAACACATGGTTAACAAAAGGAAGACATCATTAAATCAGCACACATGGCATAATTTTTCAACTTAATACTGCTGACGTCAACAACGTTCAGAGGATCTGTACGTTCATATTACAAGAAAGCATTTTTTAGTCCCAAGCTCAGTGGTATCTGTCCATGCAGATGGGTTTTTATGTAGCCAGGTTTCAGGATATCAACCAATCAGTCAAGCAATCTCATGAGATTTGAGAGATTATGTTGTCATGCCATAATCCATCCTTTCAGACCTCAAGCTATTTGATGTGGCAATAGCAATTTGTTTGTGAAGTTGCAGCATTAAGATTCTATATTTAAAAAAATGATAAGCAATGTGTCTTTCCTAAAACAATGTCCAAGAACCAACTGCTTGTACTGAAGAAACACTCCCGACTAGGAAACCCAAAGATGTTTGCATAGATAGATACCTCTAGAAATAAGTGAGATGACGTCTTTCGCTATTTTTGGTAAAGCGATCCTAAAATATCTGGGTGAAACAGGTTGCATCCTATGATTACTATTCATGCGGTAACCATATTAACATTAGGCAAGCCGCCTTGCAGTAGCAATTATTTGCCACAAGGTGGAGATATGCCAACATCATCAAAAATGGCTTCCACTGATTCATACTTCACTCCAATTGGGACACAATATAGCAAACAGTGATGCAAACTTAAGTCAGTATTGTTTTCTATTCTTTGTTAATTACCTTAATTTACAATCAGTTATCAGTTCAGGGTTCTTCAGAACAAATGAATTGAAGTTTTTTAATGTCTCTGTTGAAATACTCACCCACTGGTCCATCATGGGACACGGTGTGCATGCTGAAGGACATTTCCTTCTCCGGGTCTTTGTGAAGCTCCTTCCTCATCGCAAACGCCTTGGCGATCATCTTGCTCTTCTTGATCCTCTTGGGTTCATTGTCACTACGGCCGATAATCCTGACACAGAGACACAGGGCAGGTTAGGAACGAGAGGCTGTATTTCACCTACTATGATCAATCAGGTGGTTGGACAGACGCACAGGTAACCAAAGATGTTAAATCTTAAATACCATCATGAAACACATTTGTCATTTTAAGTCTCTGTAGACATTTTTTTTCAAAGCTGAAGGAAGCAAATTCCTGCAAGTCAAATCTGAGGGCGTGTGAGCGCTGTTACAAAAGCAGAGATTAACGTGACAAACCTAAAGATATTATTAGAACCACTGAAAAAAGTATGAAACCTGAGGAGGGGGGTAATACTCCAAAACAAAACCACAGAATCATGATCAGAATTTCTGAGGTTAAAGTCATAAATATTTGAGAAAAAAACTTTGACTTTTGAGAGATTAAATTACAGTTTGCAGTTTAAATTATTACTTGCGTACAAATAATAGTGATTTGCTGATCTGTCACATGGTGTCCTGCTGTACCAGACTCCTCATTTAAATTGCTAAAACTGCAACAAGCCAATCTGTGCATCTGTATATTGTGTTGGAGTCATGATGCATAAAGTCAACTCATTCAAACCAGTTTATTTTTCTTAAATTAGTCAACTTTATAACAGTGTCTCTTTTAAAGTCTAGATGCTTCTGATAATATTGTGATACTGGGCAAACAAAAAGTATTTTTTCTAACTTATTTGTGATTTTAACCTCAGAGTGTTTTTATTGGAGATTTATTTACTTAATCCCAGAAAATCCATGTGGTTTTTTTTTTTAACATTTTTCACAAACACTTTTTCTTGAAAAAATTCTCCATTTTAATCTTGTAATAAATCCTTTTTTTTTCCAGAAAACTAACAAGACTAACTGACAAGTACATGTCAAGGTACATTAAAATTCAGCTTCCCACATTAAAAAGGTAGAAAAACAAAACCTTACATAAACACATCTGTAAAATCCTTTTTTGTTGGAGGTACAAACATGATAGAAACTGTCTGTTTTAATGTTACATTTCACATTCGCTTGATGTTTGCTTGATGTTTGCTTACTTGCACCAGGTTCTTTTCCAGATGAGGATGGTGGCCTTGGTCCAGACCCAGGTGCTCATAGCAATGCCAGTCCCAAACATGGAGAACAGGTTGATTTTCTCCACCATCAGGCTGGGCCGGTTCTTAATGGTACATTCTGGGATTGGCTTGTTGGTCTGAGAGGCGATCGTCACGTTGGCTTCACACCTGTTGAAAAATATCCCAGAGATGATCAGTCTGTGTCTCCACAATCCCGCATGTGCCTCCCACACCTTCCAGACATATGACTGAGGTACATTCAAATGCTGCATCGGGTAAACAAGAAGTCTTTTGCATGTCAGGGCAGGAGAGGGTGGTTTACATTTTTGAGGCTAAATTAATCCCAATCCAGCCAGTGTCAACAGTGTGGGGAAATAGGGCTGCATTCACCGCTGTGAGCTGAGAGGCAGAGCAGCGGTTTGGAGTCTCAGCAGCATCAATCTGTGGATTTCTGTGTGGAGGTTTCAGCTATGAAGTAGTTCTGATACAGGCAGGTGTAAAGCTTTACTACTGTGTGCCGAGTGTGTGAATAAAAGAGCAGCAGATGCTTGATTTCCACCACTTAAAGAGGAAAACCCTCTAAAAAACTTACAGCACATATTCTCTGAAGCTCCTCTCCCATTCAGCCTGGTTGAAGAAGTCGTAGAAGTGGCAGCCGAAGGTGATGAAAACAAAGCCGAAAGCAAGGAATCCAAATATGCCTGACAAGAAGAAACAGAACAGCAGATCAGATGTGGGCTTCAAGACACTTCACTGCCAAATACATTTATAAGGACAGAAAAAATATCATATTATTAAATAAAAATGTGGAAAAACGGCCTGAAACAGGGACTGTTGAGGCTTTTTAGGTTTTATTCTACAGCATAAAATGTGTTGGTAAATACTCTACTCATGATTTTTTAAGCTCTATGTCCTAAAAAAGGTGTTTGCTAACAAGTCCACTTACTAGCTCACCTTTACAGCCTTGTTAGGTTTATTTGCACAAGTCATAATGTGAGAATTGTACAGTATAGCAGAAAGCTTAGTGGTGGTGATGCTGAAATCATAACATCTAATGTCAGCTCTTTATGTCCAGCAATTTCATTTATGCTTCAAAAATTATACTTGTGAATAAGCCAAATATAAATAAGCCAAAAGTCGAGATTAAAATTCCCCTGGTTTTCTGTCAAAGGAACCAGGATGATGCAAACTTCCAAGTTGGCTGACAAAAATACATCATCCCTGCAGCATTCCATGGCATGCTGTTACACACTTATTTCATTTCTTCACCTTAGCTTGAGCCAGGTCTCTCTGATCATTAACAGGATGATTTTTACACTCATACTGTTTCACAGCTCATCAGTTTGGCGTGAAGTGGCAACAGAAGAGAAGACATACCGAGTCTCAGCATTGTCTCGTTGATTTTGCTGGCTGCTTTCTCACTCAGAAGTCCTGGATGGTTACTTTTGATGGAAAACAAAGTCATGACACCTAAAAAAGAGAAATGCACCAATCAGACAGTGTTAGTAAGGTTTGCTGCTGAGATAAACTTGAGCAGCACAAAGTGTAAAAGATTTGGTCCTTTACAATTGAATCATTGAGCTATTTCACCTTGCTGTTGCTTTGAATGTGTGACTGCTCTTAAAGTAACTCACCCCGAATGAGGAAGTAGCCTCCGACAACAAGCACGACTCCAATGGGAGCCAGCACAAACCCGGCACGGTATCTGTAGTTTTTATAGCCTACAAAACAGATCCCACTCACAGAGTCTCCATCCACCTGCGGAGCATCACACACGAGAGACATGAGGATGAAATAAGTTACCGAGTCTGATTAAATAGAAAAGAGCCCATCATCAACATATTTCAGTCTTGAAGGGTGTCGGATTTTACCTCAGCAATAGCAAGGATGGCCACAGTGAGGACGAAGGGGATGGACCATGTGACCATGTGGAAGTAGGAGGTCCTGCCGGACAGCGGCTGGTGGGTCGTCCCCAGGGCTTTGAAGGACGTGTGCCAGGCGTAGGTCAGCATGACGAACCAAATCACACCAGACATCAGGGAGTAGTACACGATGATGAAGATGGTCACACATGACAGCGTCTCTGAAGAGCTGCGAAGGACGTCAGTGCAACGTTAATGTGAGTTTTAGGGGTTTATTGTTTAGTTGATTTTTTAACGTAATCACATGGCAAATTGGTTGAAGATATTCACTCACGAGGGCTCCCCCAGTCGCATGGTGTTGTCACTCTTGCACACAATTTCGGTGCGTGCACCATCCAGGAACTGAGCCAGCCAGCCGATGCTGCCCACGAAGAAACAGGCGTTGATGTAGAAGAGAATGACGGCCGGATAGCGGTTGGAATTCTTCCAGTCGGCAAGAAATGTAGCCTGAAAAAGAGGAAATTTAATCAGTCAGAGAAAAACTAAAAAAGAAAAAATATTAATGGAATGTCAAGGTTTAAATCATATGACCCTCTGATCAAAATCAAAGAGTCATAAGTGCTGAAATCATCACTCACCAGGGTGAAGAAGGTGCAGAGGAGGGTGATGGTGCCGAAGTAAGCGATGTACGCGTGCATGTCGTTGTGCTCCTCCTCGGTGAACAGAGGGTTGTCACACTGGATACCACAGCCCTCCACGTCCTTGTACCAGCTGGACTGGATGTCTGTTTTCACCAGGGGAGCTTCACACTGACCTGATGTGTTGAACTTCAGCTTCTGCACCTCATTCTGCACATACAGAACAGAAGAGGGAGAGTTGGTTTAGTGTACTATCTTAGTTTATGTACAGTAAAGGTGTCATTTGAGATGATTCAGGAAGTTTTACAGTTGGCCCTGACCTCTGACCTGCAGCGAAAAGAAACTTTCCCTTTGAGGACCATTTTAATTATCACACAACTTTATGTAAGAATGAAGCATACCGAACAGCCCACAGGGAACTGGTCACATTTGAGGAAGTTGGGCCAGCCTCTCTCCTGGTCCACGATGCTACATGGCCGACGCGTCGCCAAACACAAGCTCTGACTGGGCAGCTCGACCCGACCGTTCTCACATTTGGGCATGTAGACGGCACACAGCAAAGGCTGGATGACCGACCAACAGCGAGGAGCGTTTCGCAAACCTGGAGAGAGAGAAAACAGTCTGATCACATCCTGAAACATTCAAGTTTGAAATGAGAGATGTAAAACAACCTGATGATGATCATCGATATAATCAATACACTGACAATTTCCACAAATGTGGACAGTGGAGATGTACAAACACTGAAAAAGAAGTTCTGACACAGAGAGAAAAGACTGTGATCATCTGTGTTGCTGTGTATTTAATATTTATATATTTCAAATCACTGGTTCATTATTGGAAATTTGATTGACAGCTAATTAACAAACATGCAAAGCATTTTCTGACTCCAGCTGCTCAAATGGGAGGATTTGCTGTTGTTCTCAGATTTATATATAGGTTAAATTTAAGGTTTTGACTGTTGCTCAGACAAAGTTATGTGAAGGTAACACAGTTTGATCTGCACTTTCTGCATTTTATAGCCAAACTGTTGTTTATCATTCGACTTGTTTATGGATGAAGCCAGGAAATTGAGGACAGAACTTCTTAAGAAAAATTCTGAGAGTGTGTGATCTTGTGAAATTCTTGAAATACCATCAACAAAAATGCAACTCGGAGGAGTCCCGTTGTGATAAACCAGAACATTTTGTAACAGAGGAGGAAAACAATTTCTAGCAAGTAACAACAATTTGAAAAAAAAAACAGTCAAAGCTCACAGAACAAAAAGCTGCTACTTTGTAATTTAGGTTCCTGCTCAATTAACATGTCTCTCATTGCCCATGATAAGATTTATGATATGAATGTGTGATACAACTCTCTCAGCCACATTAAACCACATCAGAACATCACAACAAAACAAATATGGCTCCCTGATATTATCATCATATGTTGGGTTATTTGAGAGCCTTTGACACCTGAGGGGCAGTGACCCGGGTCTGACAGGTCATTAGTGGGGGCTTATGAATGTTAAAGTTCCCTTGTAGAATATCTACAAACCTTTTATTAGTGAAACTCTCCTACTGTTTGCTCTCTAACACCTATGGGTGATTCCCTTTGTTGCCCTTAATGGCTTTTTAACCCTTCATTTCCTATTCAGACTCTTTTCCCCTCATGTCATCAAGGCCCATTGTCACACCAATTAACATGATTATCACATGAAACAATAGTGAATATTACTGTATAGTAATTAAAAAAACATGTTAGAGCAAATGACCAAATTGATCCCACTGCTTATTTGAATATTATTATTGAGTTACTACAAAATAAAAGCATGAACCAACTCACTGATATATGAAGTCACAATTGAACATTTTCTGACACTGTGTATTAGTAGTAAATTATAGTCCATACTTATTACTTTAATTTGCAGTTAATATTCACAAGTGATGTTTTCAGGTTATTTTTGGCATTTCACGTCCTTTGGTACACTGAAACAAGTGGAATGTACCATTTTTCTACTGTCACGACAGATTTTTGTTGGGATTATCTGATAATAAGGCCTTTTATTCAACAGACTCTATTATCAGATGGAGCATCTGTTACTCTTTGGTTTACTTGGACTCATTAAAACTCACCAGACCACATGGTCAACTTCTCATAAGCCTCCTCCTGGGTGCTGGAGTCCTCCGCCAGGATCAGAGAAGTGTGTGTGTACGGTAACGGCGATCCCAGACATGTATTATACTTCAGAGCCTCGCATGTTGTGGTTTTCTTGCAGTTGTCCTCAAATATGGTCCCGTTTGGAGACAACACAGCCCCGGAGCCCGACAGCCAGGCAGCCCAGACGCAGAGCATCCCGTAAAATCCAACAATGGGGCTCCGACCCTGGGAAGACATCTTGGGAGAGAGATTCAACCGTGCAAGAAAAAAAAACAAAAAAACAAAAACTGAGATTTCTCTCAAATCTGACGCTTCAGTTATCTCGTTTCCAAAGAAAGCCAAAGATGAAGTTTTCCTCATTAGATTTCGAATAAGTTTCCAAACGCGGCATGGTGATGAAAAGTCTGCGGGGCGCTTCAAAGTTTTCTCGCAGTCCTCCCAAACTTTTTTATTCTGCAGCTCTCGTCCGATCCTCGCTCAATCCGCTTAAACTCCCTCATTATCCAGATTTCAACAGCTCCAAAAAAACCCTCTCCTTTCCCTAGAAAAACCTTATGATTATCATAAAACCATGTAAAGTATTCCTTTACAGCGTTTACGCTGGGTAAGAAAAAGACATCAGGCCGAAAAAGTTGTAGCTTCGCCCTCCCCCCACTTCCAAAAAACTTGCCATGAAAAAGTCTGGATGTCTGTAATAGGATCTCTGGCTCAGATGCGCCACCCCCTTTTCCATAGCCCCCCCTTTTTTATGCTGGCTGAAAAATAAAATGATCAATCATCTCATATCTCTCCGCGTGTGAGAGGAGATGATCCTCGCGCAGAAGCCTCTGCAGAGCTCTCTCTCTCGGCCTGTGTTGTGTTCTGTGTTCCTGAAGCTGCTGCTCCGGTTGATGTTTTTTTTTTTTTTTGTATGTGTGTGTATGTGTGTGTGTGTGTGTGTGTCTCTGGTATGCACATGGTGGGGGAGAGCCAAAGCAACAAAACCTCCCCTCCCATCCCCCCTCTGCAAGTGGAAGAATGTGCCTTATGGCAGGCCTTCTCTCTGAGTTTCTCATCTCAAGGACCCCCAAAACAAAACAGAACAGACCCACCCCCACACCCCCCGTCTGATGGGTTTACTCCTTTACTCCTGCATGAGAAGATCTGTTTCAGTTTAAATGCTGGATCATCCACCTGTAGCTTCATTAACATGTCACCAGTCTTAAGAGAGTGAAGCTGCAGTGTCTCTCAGGTTTATGAAACCCCCAGAAGACCCCAGATGGTCCTCAACTGCCAAAACAACACACAGGAGCCATAATACAGCAGCAATTTACTTACATGTATTCAAAATTCAAAACTCATTTCAGCAGGTGTTGCTGATGCTGCATTACGGGCTGTTCATCACCTTAAAATAAGATAAGGATGCACCTTCTGCAGCTGTGGCAAACAGAATATTAATGATGTTGATAATAATATATTCTAGTATAAAGAATATTTAAAAGAAATAAATACAACAAAACGAAAGATTACATAAAGGAGCTACATTATACACATAATAATAATCACTATATAAGATTTAAGATTAATTTATTTACTGTTTTACAAGACAAAGTTGTGAAACACAGCTGTAGTCCTCTTATGTTGTTTACGCTTAACACAGAAAATGATTTAATGAATTATCAATAACTTAATGAAAAAAAATGTTTTCGACAGTTGACTGTGAAGAATTGCTTCATTAGTTTTGTTTCCTCTGTGCAATTTCCAGATCTATAAATTAATCACGTTACTAATTATTCAAAAGAATCACAGAAATCTATGACTGTGACTCCAACAGGCTTGATATGTGTATGATGTTTAACAAATATAAATGAAAAAGAAACACAAAACACTTAAACGTATAAAAATATATGATCAGTAAATGTGCAAAGACATATGTGACCACGATAAAAAACACATTTTAAACAAACACCATGATAAAGCCATACAACATACGAATACTGTACAGGCTCTTAGATCACAAGACTAAAATGAAGAGGAATATATTTATAATCCAAAACACAGAGTAGCTTAGTGATACATGTGAGATGATTTGTTTACATTTATAAAAACCCTTTTGTACTGTACATTAGTGTCTGTTTTCCTGAAGAAGATAAAAGTCAGATTGTCAAGGTTCTTTTTTTAATAATTGTATTAAATTTACATTAAGTTTTGCATATTTGTTACATGTTTATGAGGCAGTTCTGTGGTGTGTGTGTGTGTGTGTGTGTGTGTGTGTGTGTGTCTGTGCGTGGGAGGGATGGAGTGCAGGGACACAGTTAATAACCCAAAACTACATTAAATTAGTTTCCTTTGGGACTTCCATAATGGACTGGACTTCCTCTCACGGTGGCTGCAGGAATTTTCAAAAAGTTACACACATAACTCACACACAGTTACATTACTTTAAATGCTTATTTTTTTTAATGCTGATTTGAATGCCAGGGTGTCACTAAAAACAGAATTCAAACTCTGTAAATTCTCCACCATGGGGCTGTTGTTATCGCATTAATTAGACGGTGCACTTGTGGTCCATGCATGGCTGCAGATGCTTTGTTTCTCCCCTGTTGCTCTGAGAGTAAATCTGGGTTAACTCTCTCTCTCTCTCTGTTTCTCTCTGTGTCTGTCTGGGCCTCCTTGAAATCCACAGCAACATGGCCGCCTGTGTGAGTCAGAGGCAAAAACCAGGGACCACACACAGAGTACCGGAGCCCAGACCAACACACACACACACACACACACACACTCACTCTCACTCACACAAAAAAACACACACACACACACCAAAACACAGGCACACCATAAGAGAGAGCCACAGAGCCGTAAGCTGCAGTTACAACTGTCACTTTTTCATTACACTCAGCTGCTTTTGCTAAAATAATAACATGTCACACATCTGCTCTGAAACGCTTTCTTCGCTCCTTTGTGCTCATCACTTTGGTGACACAGGAGATTTTGTTCCGCGCTGCAGGGAAAAACCCAGCGAGGGGAGTTTCTGCCGATTTAAACTAACACTGAAATGTCATGTTTAGATTGTGGACTTGCGTCAAAGGGCTGTTAAACATGCAGGACTGTTTCTACTCCCAAAGATTACAGGCATCAGGTTTCAGGCTGAGAATGTCTCACAACTCAGGTTTTCATTTGCCAGCCACTGAAACTGGGGTGGAGATGAGAGGGTTGTGTTGGTTTTTTTTTTGCTTCTTCACTGACACATAAGACCTTTTGCCAGAAGGTAAAGGATGAATGTGTCTCTAAGAGAATGGCAGCTCTTCTTTGGAAATATCTTTGTCAATACAAAGAGGTTAAATACTGAAATTTACAGCACATAATGATTTTGTACAGACAGAAAAAGCTCTAAGAACTTTTGACTTCACTGAACCTTCATCCTGACAAAAACAGTTAATAACAGCTAAACTTTTCTTTGTTCTCAGAGCAAAACAAGCTTCAGTCTGTACAACTTTGCAGCACCTCAGGCATCCACACAAGTGTTTTCTTTAGCAGAGATCAGGGAATCCTCTGCTCCTTTTGTACTTAATAAAAAAAGAAAAAAGAAGATGTGAGAACAGGATTTAAACTGTGCATGTATGATTGAGAATATATCAGCCACAACACATGATACAGGATACAGAGCTGATGTGGCAATGAGCAAACATTTACATCAGGCACATATTGAGAGACACACTTCACAAGATGCAGCAGCTCTGCAGCAATGCAGCCATGCAGCCATGCAGGCCTTCAGCTGGTTAAAATGTGAGGAGGAAATGACATCATGTGCAGTGTGAGGTCTCTGAAGGAAAACCAAGCTGCCCAACATGGCCGTGTTGTTCTGGACAGTCGGGCCACTTGTGCAAACATTATCGTTACAGTTAATTGACAAACAAAACACCTTAAAACTGTTTTGTAAAAAAAAGGTTTATTGTGCCGTTATACTGTTTGGTACTGTAACAGGGTTACATGGCAAATCTGAGGCCCAGAGATCAGCACTTTAACACAACGGCTTGTGTACAAAACTGCACACCAAGAGGCACAATGTGCATTTATTACAGGCTGACACAAAATGTATTAAAATAGTTTAAAGCATATCTGACTTTAATTTCTAAAAAGTGTAAAAAAAAAATCACATATGTTCAAAAATACAATCTTTTTCAGTTATAAACATTTGAAACAACATGGACACAGCTGACACAAAAAAATATAAAGCTATGTATCAACTTTCAGTCCCGTTTGACCTCTTTGATGAAATGATGAAACACAAATGAGAGATTTGTCGTACATTATGCCGATTGTAACTCATTTGTAAACATTGATGATCCCGTCAGTGCGAACCCAAGCACCACACACCCCCTCCCGCCTCTGCTTTGGATAGAAGTAACTACTACTGTATGAAGTTTGGTCAATTCAAGCATGGTCTGTGTCCAGTAGGTGGCGACAGAGTCTTATTCCTCCATCTGTTTCCTTTGTGTGTCCAGACTTCCATTCCCTTGCCAAGTACTTGAAAGCACATTAACAGTGTGTCCACGTGCTCGAATGTTTTTAAGAAAAGAGAAGTGATGCTGAAAGCTCAGTCCAGAGATGACAGATGTTTTTGGTAAAGACACATGCGTGCATCCCCGTATTTCAAGTGTTATTCACTGAAATCTAGGTCAACTCCAGGGGTCAGAGCGATGCTTTTGGTTGTAGTTCTGGAGCTCGATCTGGTCTTTAATCTGGTTGATCAAAATCTGAGACAAGAGGATGCCAACGAGCTGCAGAGGAGAAAGCACAAACAGAGGGATCACCGGCCGGCTATGACAGCTAGTCTCTACCCTAAAGAGGCTCGAGCTCAGTGTTTTTATTGGTAATTATGTCGTGCACCACATCCTACCTGTGGTATGGCCAGTCCCAGGGCGATGCCGCCCAGCAGGAACAGGTTACTGTGGATCCAGTTCACCAGCGTGTCTATGCAGCCATTAGTGTAGACGAACTTTCCAGCTTCAGTGTACTCTAACTTCTGCATACCATGTCCACACATGGTGTTGATCACCGTCTGCTCAAATACACATAGAGTAAAAAAGAAAAATGCATAAATATTGACAGGTAAAAAAACAACAACACAAAATGGTATTAAAAAGGTCTTATGAAGTGGGTGACCTTGTCTCTGGATATGATGCAGCAGGAGAAGGGGACAGAACAGCGCTCTCTGCTGGGGTTGCCCTCCTCACAACTGAAGTACATGTTCTGGGACCAGTCAGTGTACGTCACACCCCCGCAGCAGCCAAACTAAGGACACACACAAACACATATTTAAGATGGAGGACAATAAAGGACTTGTGAAGTATCTGCCAAGCTAGAAAAACTTTATTAAAACTTCTACTGTTTAAGTATTTATAATAAAAGAGCGATGATGAACTGCAGTGGTGTGTGTGTTGTATGAAGTCTGTGTTTGAATCCTTACCTCTCTCTGACCAAAGTCAATGAGGTTTTGCAGATCAATGTCGTTTCTGTAGTGGATGATGGACTTATTGATCATCTTAGTTACTTTATCCCGAGCCTTTGCAGAGTGAAAAAAGTAAATTTAAGAGTATTTTTAAATAAAAAGTACAGCATGAATACACAGACTAGTTAAATGCTGGAATTACTATGTAAAAAAAACAAAACATAAACCACTACGCTTATTAAGTAGTAAGTATCTGTAAACTAGCAGCAGGTTAGAATTCACAACTATATTTCTGAGTGCAAATTAAAATTTGTCGCAGTTACAGTCGAGGCCCAGGAGAGGTCAGTATTTCCCCATTCTTCACAATGAGGGAAGAAAAATAAAACAATGTTTACCCTACAAAAGAATCCATAAACAACCTCTACATATGACATTTATTGTTTTTATCAGGATGCAACATAATGAATGTGAGGTTAAGCTTCAACAGATGCCAAAATTTGATATTTACATTAAGTGTTTGACAACTTTTACTGATATTTTTCAACTGTGTGGTTCAATCAGCAGCAGAATTAAAAGATAGATGATTGTTCATCCTTTGTAAAGTTATTGTAGTAAATTTAATACAAGCAAACTATAATACCATTTGTATCTATATATTCTTTTCCAAGTTTAAAATGTTAGGGGAAAAAAATCAAATATAATTATGCTTTTGTATTCACATTGATCCTATATATTGTTTTGTTACCTTGTCAGCAAAGACGAACCCAAGGACCCCGGCAGCCAGCTGGAGCAGAAAGACCACTGTCAGACAGATACAGAACTGAGAGGAGGAAACAGAGAAGTGGTTACAATAGTGTAAAAAAAAAAAATGGGTTGAGGTTAATTCTTCAGAAAATTGTTTCCATAACATGTGTGTCTCAGTGGAAAGTCCAATGCTACTTGTTACTTCCTCTACTTAAAAAAAACTATGTAGGAAAATGTTAGAACCCTATAAGCAAGGCCTTACAATAGAAAGATGTTGTAAAGAGATATTCAACCAAATACAGTTTCTTAGTTTTTTCAAAATAAAAGATTTTTTTAAAGACTTTTGTTTAGTATTTTTTTTACATAAAAGAGCAAATGTTGGTCATAAAGAACAAAATGACTAAAATACCTATAGAATAACCTGGCAGCTCATGTTGACTGAGCCTGAATCTGACACCATTACGTCCACAGCAGGTCATGTCTATATGCACGCTGTAGGTCTTTACACCTAAAGGTTCTTTGAAAAACATCCATACAGATGAAATTAGAGTCTTGAAGTTGACCTACAGTCTGCAGAAGACAGATGTTTTCTCGCAGGGAGCCCACACAGCCACAGAAGGTGATGATGAACATGAGGACCCCCACGACCATCAGCATTACAGCGGGGTCCACTGACAGGTACGCCAGAGCTGCCTCTGAGACGACGAGGAAGAAGAAAAGAGGGGCTCAAAGACTGATGCAAACAAACTCAACTCTCTCTTTTTTGCTAAATGACAGACTTATTCTTCTTAAACATTAACAAGAAACATTCATGGAAGTTTGATTTAATGGTCTGTTTTCCCAGTTTTCCCACTGCGCTGCTTGGTGAAGGCAATAAAAGCACAAAAGCCAAAAAGCAAAAGCAAAAGCAGTGTCCTGACACTCAATACCCCGACTGTCTCACAGTAAACATAAGAGACTGTATGGTTTTTCAGTGAAGGATTCATTACCTGCATGTTTCATCATGCGGGCATACACGCCAATTGACACCATCACCAGGGAGATTATCTGAGGGGAGAAGACATTTCCTAAGATTTCTGCAGAACTGGTGCACTTGAAAAAAAATCATACATCATAAAATGGTGCATAATAAGTTGAAACCACGGCAGTTGTATGTTTTTACTTGTCCAGGGAGTGCCACAGTTCAGCAGTAAACTTAATTGGTTGTTTATGAGTCATAAACAAGACAGTATTTTAACAGACTGAATCAAAAGCATTACAAAATACAGCCTCGGAGGATCTACGCTTCAGCAAAACACCACAGTTTGATTGGAAATGCAGATAAAGAGATTCTGTGGTCCACCCTTCTTCCATTTGACTCAATCAATCTGTACCTTTCACAATAAAAAAAACATAAAGGCCCTTTCACTCAGCCTCTGAGTGTCTCAGTCTCAGCAGAATAATAGGCAGCCCTCAGAAACAGCCTGAATGAAATGGATCCAGTTACCGCAGACACTGCACCCTCTTGAGGCGGGAGGGCAAAGTTAGGTTTGTCTGTCTCCTTCTGTAAAGGTTCAGTTTCACAGTGAACAAAACCAGACATGACACCTGAACCAGATTACTGAAATTATATGTATGTATGTTGTTGTATCACTCTAAAAGTCTGATGAAATTTAACAGCTTTGTGAAACATTATGCAACATCTAAACCTGATTTGCTTGCGTTTTCATACTGTGTTGTGCCAATTTGTCAATGATTTGTCAATGATTGGACCAAATAGTTCTAACTCATGACACTTCTTAAAGTTACAGACAGTTCTATACAAAAAGAGACTCATGCATTTGCAGTAATATTTGCTGTGTCCTATGCAGAGCACCGTGTAGCCAGAGGGAACAGGAATGACAACAACACATTCCACGTTGAAGAGCTTCAAGTTTTTGCACGGCCTTCTCCTGTTTGTACACGGCCAGATGATATGTTCACTGCTCACACACAGCTTATACACTCATATAGGTCTCTTTGAAGGAATTTGCTGTAAAGAACAGACTTTATGAATTCTTAGACATGTAAAAAAAAAGCACTGCTGAGCACTTTGCAACCTTTATAGAGTCTTTGTTTAAACTTATCTTACATCAGTTCTGTTTTTCTGTTGTTTTTGCTTTAAAAAGGAACAAGAGAGTCTCATTCCACACCACTAAACCCCAACAAGTTTAATCTGCAACAAAAGATCTGCTTCAAAATGCTATTAAGTCAGAAATCCCCTTATGTTACAGTTGCTAAGCACACACTGATATGAACTTTCGCTTGTTTGCAACCCACGTCTGTTGCTTTTAACCATATTCTTTACAAATAAAGCGTAAAGCTGTGCAATTATTAATACTCTTACTGTTGGAGACAAAATGCCACAGTCAGATAGTGAATAACCGATAGCGCAATCGATACAATCACCTGCTGTGTTCACCAAAGCTTGTTTTAAAAGGATTAAAAAAGAACCCTCACACAAAAACCAAGTTCCCCAAGTGTAGAAAAGAGACACGGGGATCTGTTTCTCACGCAGATGTCCATCAATATGTGGATCAATGACAGTTTGTGTTTCTTGGCAACTGAGCATCTGTTCAAAGGAACTTGTCTGAAATAAGCCACAGAAGTTTTGTGTGCTGAGTGTGTGTGCGCAGGTGAAGCAGGCTCTGGGGTAAAATCTGATAATACATTCCTGATTCACACAGTGAGAATACAACTAGTCTCTGTAATGGCTGAGAAGATAACACCTGGTGTTTGTGTGAATGTGTGTGTGAATGTGTGGGTGATCTATGTGTTGCTATGTTGACTTCCCCTACTCATATTTCCTGAACATTGTTTCACTTTTTGTTAAACACCAAAGTGAATGATTAACCAAGTCAAACAGCCTAAAGCAAAGGGACCTTCAACTGACACCAGACAAAACCAACATGTCCCCCTTTTAACTTAAACAAAAGTGAAAACACACAAGTCTGACCAGTTATAACAGGAGCTAAGGCTTGTTTTGTTTGTAAGTTAAATTTAAATAACAAGAGAGCAAATTTGGTTCCCCCAAAACCACAGAAAATAGTAAATAAAGGTCAACATGCTGTAAACTCTTTGTGACCCATTCAATTTGATATCATTAGAAAAACACTCACCCAAAATATTAAATTAAATATGAACAGTAGATACTTGACTACTGGACTGACAAAGGTGAAGTCCTCGTCATATCCAGCTGCGCCTCTGCGTCTTCCTCCCATGGCGACAACTCTCCGAGCGTATTAACCAAGATTGCGCACAAATGAGCTCCTAGCTGTGTATATTAGAGAGTTTCGGTAGCATTCCGATGACAAAGAGCAGCTGATTTCCTCCCGATGCTTGAGTCGACACGTACAGTGACAGCGAGACACCGCAAGCTGGAGCCGACGCTGTCTGAGCGGCAGCGACTGTGCGTGTAGAAACTGGGTGTGTTACTACTGTGTCTCAAGTCTTAAAAGGTGATCACACAACCTGCAGCAGGATTTCCTGACTTCCAGGGAAAGGTCACACGATTGACTGGATTTTTAGAAAAATGAGTAACAGTTTGCTGCTTTTTTGTTCCTGATTTAATGAAATATGTGTATTTTATTTTATTTTATTTTATTTGACCGTTTTTACACATATTTTGGTACTTTTGCTTTCATTTAGACTACTTTGGGTTTTTTTCAACATTAAAGTGGTTATAATACTTGAACTTGTAGGATTTACTTCGATCTGGATGTAGTTACATCTCACATGATTATTTTTTTACAAAGTAGCACATTTGAGTTGATCTAACTCGAATAAACTTTGTGGAACTAATGAGAAGTTTATTCCTGTCGGTATTTCTTAGTTATGGTCACTTATTAAATTTAAAAGTGTGTATCTACGTTGCCTTAAGACCTAAGAGTCATACTTTTCTAATTCATTTTTTAAAGGATATAGTGATATAGTTTTGCTTATACCATTTTACTGAAATTTTTTTGTTTGTTCTGTTTTTTTTTCTTGAAAGATTTCCCCAAAAACTCTATGCAGATCGGGGTTTACTGCAGGTCTGTTGTGCTGGTTTGAATTTGATTTGTTTTCTTTTCTTGTGCAAATGAATAAATTTAAAAGTTACAGGATACCATAAAAGGAGTGGCACATGTGCGCCGTCTACTGGCTTAAGTGAAATTTGCCAGTATACACACAACCACCTGTTTGTGGCAAAAAAGAAAACAAACAGACAACCCCCCCGCCCCCCCCCCCCAAAAAAACAGTCTTCTTCCCTACTCTCTTTTCTCCTCTTCTGCTTTTTTAATACCTTCTGTTTCATGACATCGCCATGTTTACCTGAAATGGATTAGAACGTTCCGACATTTATTTTGAAGGAGCACGCACTCGGCACGACGGTTTCCACAACATCCGTTTTATCCGGAAGTCATGCGTTCAATACCCTGCTCTGTGAAATGAAAGTAGGAGTGGTGTTTTGTTTACATTTTAGATGTCTATTTATTGAGAAATGGCGTGGAAAAGCAAAGGTTTGTGTGACTATTCATCTTGTATCTGCAAGTTTACACAGACTTTTATTTTACCAAATAATACAGTTATCAATGCAACTATCAAGCTAACGTTAGCTAATCCCCTGAGTTGCCGAATCGCTTGCAATAGTAATTTTAACCTATGTGGATAAAACTTGTCTTATTAAATCCAGTAAACCTGTCTCAAATGTCTTCTCCAGGACCCCGTCTTCCCCCAGCTTCTTTAAGTCTGCTTGTCCCTCCGGTGAGACTTATGTCTGCCTTTGTATGGCAAGTAGTACAGCAGCACAATGTGATGCAGTATGATAAGCTAGTGGACTTCATCAGTTTGGCCACAGAAATCGTCCCAGAGCTTCTGAGTCCCGGTCAGAGAGCTGAGCTCATCGTGGGCCTGAGAGCAAAGGTGAGGATTTACTCTGAACTCCTTCTCTCCAGCACTTAGTCATTGAATCTAGGTGACAGTAATTCCAGGATTGTGCAATCATGTTTTCCCTCAGTGGCTCCACAACGAACGCATTTAACTCATTCATTTTTCCCCACCCTCATCAGCTAGCATGTGCTAGTGTGTGATAATACATTCGTTTTGATTTTTCTTTGTAACGACTTGCAGTCCAAAAAAAAATTCATACAAGATATCTTATCTCTCAAATATAACATTTCTGTTTGATTATTAGTCTCACTCAGTATTTGTTCTTTTTATTGGTGTTATATGATGAAGAGCTTTTAAGTATGAACTTTCAATCAAAACTTAAAAGCCAATGTGAACCAAAAGTGCTTGAAATGTACCTCTGCATATTTGTGTTTCTTAGTTGTCTTACAAGTAGTAACATGTACATTTCAGCCTGTTGCCTGTTCCCATGATGGATGACAATCTTTCTCTGTTGTGTCACGCTCTTCTGAGTCACTTGTCTCCCGCTTTATCATGTTTCAGCTGGTTCTGGAGCTGTGTCGTGGTGATGGCGTCTCCAACCTGCAGACCATCCAGAGCCACCTGGATAAAATCCACGCCTGCAGTGCTGAGCTGAGCTCCACTGATCAGATGGTGAGAATTCAAAGCTGCTCCATGAGCATAACATGAACAACACATGTAAAAATAGAAATCCAAGATCTCGTAGTCTAAAAAATATTGAGTTTCCTGTTCTTGTTGTAACTTATGGAAGCAGAAAAAAATTAGACATAAAATAAAATTGAAATTAGTTTAAGTATTTAAAAAAGGTTCCCAACTTAGTGATTGTCTACTTCTTAACAGGCCAGTTGTGACATCCTGAAGACCTCTTACACCAACTTCGCCAGCCTGGTTCAGAAGCTTTTGAATGTTCCTTTTGAAAAAGAGTTATTTTTCCAAGTGAGTTTTAGAATGTGAAATGCTTATCTCTAATAAATCCCCACCAAACATTTCCAGCAGTGATGTGTTGATAACCTGAACCCAAATGACCTCTGGCTGTTTCTGTAGGAGGTGTTTCCTGCAAACTATGGCTCTAACTATGATTTAAAGCTGCAGAAGCTGGTGTCTGAATTTCTGTCCAGGCTGGAGCAGCTGCTGCCCATACCAAACCTTCAACAGGTACTCTAGAAACATGTCTTAACGAAAATTTATTATAAAGAAAAATACTTATTGATACTTAGGTCAAACTCTTGACATTATCAATCCTGAATCCTAAACAAATACATGCACTTTTTCAGTTGTAGCAGGCATTTTAAATGGTATGAGAAGTTTAATTCGGTTCAAATTCAGCTCATTATTCAGTAATAGTTCCATATGTGTCATGATTCATTGTCTAACAGCATTGATTTGTATTTATGCTGTAAAATCAGGAGGCAATCATTTTTCAGTCACTGTGTTTTTTTTTCATATAAGAAGCCACAGCATCACACAGCTTCACTGGATCTTTTTCTGTTGGTGCTTTTGTTTTGAAGGCTGACTGTTGTTTCCCCTGCCAACCTGCATTTCTCTGGTGTTCTCTCCTTGTCTCAGACAGCTGCATGGCTCTCTGAAACGAAAACTGTGTCAGAGGAGTTGGAACAGCATCTGTCTGAACCTCTTGTCCTGAAGACTCTCCTGCATCATCACAGACAGCTGGGCTCGCTTAGCCCAGGTAAGTTTACCACAGAAGACATTAGGAGCAGAAGGAGTTTTGGATGTAGGTCAGAAAGGTTTTTTTTTCTGGTTTACTCCCGTCCTGCTGTCTTGCTCACTTTTTAACATTTTTATTTGATATTTTTTATTTTATTCATTAAGTTATAGTCGGCAGGAAAAGTAACCAATGCCTGTTCCTTTTCCACAGCTCCCCCAAGCAGCACAACAGATACCCTTTTGTCCACTCTGGCCCTCCCCGCCTCAACTGGGGTGGAGAGGTTCACTGGATCATACGGTGAGGATGATGATTTTGACAATGAGGATGAGAACCTGGCATTGGAAGATTTTGAAGAAGACTCAAGTCAAAGCTCAGACGTCACAGACGATTGGGCGCCAAAGAGGAAATCAGGTAAGATAAAAGCTGCAGGAGAAAACCAGAATCAGTGCAGTCAGTCACAACAGACTAACCATCTGTTTTTCATGCTGTTTTCAGGTCGTCTGTCGCGTTTGTTTATCTGCCCTCAGTGTTCGTTTGCTCACTTAATAAAGAGGAAAGTCCAAGAGCACATCCAGAGTGAGCACCACGTAACAGCTCCCACTCAGAACAAACTGTCTGTGAAAAAAGCCACAGCAAAAACTCTGCACAAAAGTAAAGACTTAAATACAGAAAAGAACAAATCAGGAGGAAACTCTGAGAAAAAGAGGAAATGTAAACGGAAAGAAACTGTTGGGAAAAAGAGGGAACATAAACAGAAGAAGCACAACTTGGAAAACAAGGAGCGACGTAGACGGAAAGAGCCCACAGGGGAAGACAAAAGGTTCCTGAGCACGCGGCCTGTGATCAAAAACTTCACAGAGGAAGAAACCAAGTGCCCAAAGTGTGAAAAGATTTTTGAACATCCAAATCAACTGAAGGCTCACATGAAGCTCCACAGCTTGCCGTACAGCTGCAGCCAGTGTGAGAAGGGATTCACAAGCGCGTCAGGTTATTATCAGCACCAGCGACTCCACAAGAGGGGACGCATATTCACGTGCAGCCAGTGCAACAAGGGATTCCTGTGCAACTATTCACTTAAGCAGCATGAACGCCTGCACGAAGGCCCCAGGAACCTGTGCACCATCTGTGGCAAAGGCTTCAGCAATTCTGGCATTACAAGACACATGCAGATGCACAGAGGGGAAAGGAATTATTTGTGCACCACGTGCGGGAAGTCGTTTCTGTCCTCTGGGGAGCTGCTGCTGCACACTCGCTCTCACACCGGCGAGATGCCGTACACCTGCAGCCACTGCGGGAAGGGCTTCTCCACCAAGGGCCACCTGAACGTCCACACGCGCTCGCACACAGGGGAGCGACCGTACCCGTGCTCGGAGTGCCCGAAGCGTTTCCTCACGCTGAACTGCCTGAAAAGACACACGCTCAGCCACAACGGGGTGAAACCTTTCAAGTGTCCGAACTGTGAGAGAGAATTCTCCCAGCAGGGGAATCTGAAAAGACATTTGGCAACTCATAAATCTGACACATGATGTGTAGCTGCCAGTAATAATGTTTCACTTTACTTTATAAAAAGATTTTGTAAAATCAAAATAAACTCTATCAGACGTGCAGAAACCCCTTTAGATTGACCGTTGTTTATTGTACAATGACTCACAACAATAGGAAGTACTTGAAAATTCCCTTTGTCTGTTTTTTTTCTTTTTTATTATATACTGTTATCAAAGTAGTGAGTTTTGGCTGCTGTTTCTTTTGAGAATTTTGGGTTGCATGTAAATCTATGTGATACAGCAAGTGTGAGCCATTTAACTGAACACAGCACAACACACTTTTCTTACCTCGTCCCCAGAAGACTTGAAAGAACCTGGTGCAAATAAAAAGTTTGATTAGAATTAGAATTAGAATTAAATTCTTAATGTTTAATCTTAACCTGCAATGGGGCCTACATCTATCTCGGGTATCTTGGGTAGTTCAGCAATTAAAGTTGTTAAAAATGTTCTGGCAGGTTAACATGATGGCTGGGCTACAAAGATAAAAAGTGAGGAACCTGAAATGCAAATATAAAAAGAAGGTGAAAAACACAGCCGTAGGAAATGCAATTTATTTGCAATTTTTTAATAACATCATTCCTCAGATAAAAATGCAATGTTACAGGAATATACATCAGATATTAATTTAAAACTTGCTTTCAAGGGACCATACAGTCTAAATATACTTTTTCCTTTTTTTATTTACTGGTAGCGTGCGTTATAAGCAAGACAGACTCTGTCACCAATGACAGACTGACAAGTTACAGATACAAACTGTACATTACTTATTTACAAATCAACTTTTTGTTTGGTTTTTCATTTCACTTTTTATTGAAAATAGGAGTAGAAAAAGTGATTGAATTAATATTCTGATTTGATTTGTATTCTTTCCCTTTCTAAAATCTAAAATGAAATGAATGAACAAAAAAAATCAAGAACTCTCCTTTAGAAAAAAGAAATAGAAGCAGAAGAAGAAGAAGAAGAAGAAGAAGAACGAGAAGAAGAAAGGAAAAAAAAAATAAAAGGGTGTGTCAACCGTGAGACCATGCAGTCGCCACCACTGAGGAAACCAAATGATGTTGGGCCGGCGTCACTTAGCAACCTCAGAACCAATGAAATCCCTCACAGTCGAGGGGGAGTGGCTTATGTTAAAGAACTGTTACAAAATGGCCACCTGCCTCCAAAGCTACCAAGTACAATAACACACTCTAGATCATTTTTTGACCATAAATAGTGCTGTTAGTAAAGACTACATTTAACAGTAGCGTCACTACTAATATTACAAATCGGTCTCCGTGTGAACACCTCGCTCTGTACGAAATAAACTCGAGGATTAACAACGGACAGGAAAAGACCAAAAACAAACGGACAAACAGCTCAATCCTGTCAAAGGCCCTTTAACACCTTGCATGAGTAGTGAACTAAGACTATGAACGAGCTCATAAGACACTACTGACCGATGGAGAACAGAGCCGCACAGCTCTGGCGTTTAACCCCGTGAAACAAGGAGCAGAAAAAGCTTACGTCAAACACTGCTGTATATGGAGCCGTGGATCCCCTGCCATTGAATCTCCAGGCTGGCAAAAGGCCTGGACGGAATAATGTAGTTAACGCCTGCATGCTGTTAAAGAGGCATTTCCCCACCAGCAAGAAAATAACCAGTGGAAGAAAACACTGATAATGTACATGAAACTGCTGCATTTACACAAACACACACAGGCATATAAGATCTGTTTGATTCACACTCTTTGTGGTCTTTGTGGTTCTCTTAAGGTGGCAAAAACCACTTGGAGTCAAGATTTGCAGAGACCCGATGTGTCTGCAAAGAGGTCAATCAGATCTTTTACGTCTGTGTTGACTAAATTTTCCAATGTTTTCTTCCATTAACAGCTGCTGAAAAAAAGGGGGAAATATCCAAACATAAACCAGGAGCCGAAACTTTTCAAATACTTAATGTGGCCTTGTCAGATATGTAAAAACATCAGTATGAGCACCACTGCTACCTACATTCAAGGGATGAAATCATTATCATTCATGGTGCAACGTTAAGTAGCTCTTATCAGTGAGATTAGGGAGAAGTAGCAGACGCACTGAGGCAGAGACATTTATGGTTCAGCTGGAGGACGAGCTGTTTTTTTAAAACGCCAGAACCACTGAGAGAAAGTCTGCATTGTAAAGCTGCTGCCACACCTCCAGAGCTGAGGGTTGTTAGCTGAGTAAAATCCTGAAGAAAGTCACTTTAGACACACTAGCTGGTGCAGAAAACTCTGCTAAGTCAACAGGCTGTGGGTGCAGCTTCCTTCTCCAAAAACAGTGGGATATAGAGAGCAATCTTTGTGTCAGATAATCTAATATGTGCAAACAGGGATCTCCTTTACAATACTAACAGTTATCCTACGTGTTAAACAAAGAGGTGCTGCTACACGAAGTGTGAGTTGTTTCTAACTATCCTACATGTTATTTCTAAATCTATTGGGCAAGCAAGTTTTATTTATTTGGTTCGTTTTAGGACTCAGCAGCCCCAAGAAAAAGGAAGGGGGGTTGTAAAAAAATATCTCGGGTGAAAGAAATCTAATTTTCCCAAGACTCACTGGTGTAGAACTTCACATGCAGCTATGAGTGTTTCAGTGTTTCTGTGAGTCAGTGCAGCACAACATGCAGAGGATTGGTCAAGATTCTTTCAATACTGATCGTGGTGTTCAAAGTTTGTGACACTTGAGTAATTGTTCCTCCAAAGTACATACAAATATTTTAGGTTATTTCAATTTTGAAGGCTCTAAATTAAATTTGTACACCCAGCCTCATGCCTAATTACTCGATAATTGATCAAGATTCATAATAAATCCATCAGGGGTCTTAATTTTAAAAGTATCTTCACAAAGTGTCACTTTTATTAAATAAAATGCACCACTATCATGTTAATCTTGTAATCCCATTGCATTTTTTCTTTCCTAAAGTCCTGCTCTTGCGTTGGCAACAAACAGACAAAAGGCTAATTTTTCACGCGAAAGGAAACTTATCCATCATGACATGTAAACCTAATAGAAACATTCAGCTGATGGTAAAACCATTAAAACATCAATCCTCATACCAGTATCTGGGCATTTTCCATCAAAGAATAAACTCTCTTTTGATCCTCTGCAAAGTCCAGCCCCAAGCTATCATTAAATATTTTATAATTTAGACATAGTTTTTCTATGGAATATCTAAAATAGAAAACACTTGCAATATAAACTTGTATTTTATGATATATTCCTTTTCTAACTTTCTGTTCCGTTTCTCAAAGCCCTCATCAGCATTTGCTTTAAAATAACATCTGTACAACAGAGGAACAAAGAGGCCGTCCTCTCTTGTTTCTCCAGAAAAGGGAAATTCGTACTTGAATTCAATTTAATTGGATTTCTACAACAACAGGCTATGCTGATTTGTACCTAGAAAAGAAGGGAAAATAAAATCTTTATTCAAAATAGTCCTCTTAAAATATTTTTGTCAGGAATCGAACAACCAACAAACACTTATGTTTACAAGAAAATACGTTTATCTGTTGAACGGTGGCAGGAAATGTGAGCGAGTCCTGCTCTCCAGCCTCACGCTCTCTGATAAGTCACATGTATCTGAGTAAAGTTTTAGGAGAAACTCACAGCTGTAATACTTTTTAAATGGTATATGTGTGTAAAATACTATATTTTTTAAAGCATGTTGGATGACATCTTGTCTTAATACTGAGCAGCTTGACACTGATTCATGCACATGTATAGCAGCTCTTCCACACAAACGCAAGGTATTTTTGGAGTTTTCATGGCCCTCACTGTCGAGATGCAGAGAACATAAACTCATCTTTTTTTTAAAAATCCACAAAAGATTGAATATAATTTTCTCTTCCAGACCTTTCATGGCTGCATAAACACACAAAATTATTTAATTGTTCAGCTGCTGAACTTCTTCACTTCCCTGTCTGCGCTGTAGATGTAGTTAAAGTCCTCTAATTCCTTTCTTGGAAGAAAAAAATTGAAGCTACATGATTTTCATGGCTCAAAGCATAGAGAGATCTAGTCCTTGATAGGTGTATTTTTTTTTTTTATTTGGTTTGATGTCTTTAATAGCTTTGATAATAATAATGCATTTGTGTACAGTGTATTAGTGTGTGACGCTGATGTGAAAGAGAGACGGGTCTCTCGGTGCTACAGCAGGAAAAAGTCCAGACTCTGACCTGCACTGACAGGTTGCTGGTAAGTTCATGTCTTTCAGGACACTCGACGACGAGAAACAAACACGTAAGCAAACACATTTCGAATATCTGATCTCTCGACTGCTCAAAAGTCTTAAAGTTGGGGTCGGATCATAAATTTAAGGTTTATGAACAGTGGGTTTAGTTGTATTTAAGATGCAGGTGAAGTAGCCTTTCGGTGTTTTTGTGTTCTGCAGCTAATAATATTTATATTAAGCCATATTTCTGTGGACTAAAAAAATGCCACACAGTCTGGGAATCATCAAAGCCCATTGTGTACATGTCATCAGCTTTGGATATAAATACATTATTCCCTGCTGGTTCCTTTTGGTCAATAATACGATCAATAAAGTGGGACTCTTAATAAATTCATACTGACCCTCAGTCAGTAGGCCTGTATAGCACATTTTCAAAACCAACATTTCAGTGATTACATTCCCAAATAAGTGTCCTGCCTTTTCCTTACTCTAACATTCTGGTGGTTAAATATTATATATTTATATATATTTTGCTATAGAATGGTATATGGTATATAAAAATATACAATCATAGGCTAGTGGTGAGACAAAAGATACTATCATTCACATAGGACCAATACTTATATCCTTAGAGAGAAACCCATGCACATAAAACATTACTTGGATATATAAATCACCATGTCAGACCTTCGACCAACCTGAAATTCAAACATGATGACATAAAACCAAAAAAACACTCCGATCAAACACCAACTGCTTCAAAATGTCATCAACTAGATTGTCACCGTCTTATCAGAAACAAGGACTTTTTTATTCTCACTCTGTCTTACTTTATTCCAGGAAATGTCTTGAGTTTTAACTGCACCCTTTTATGTCAGAGGGGTGTGTTTTTTTGTTTAACCTGCTGCAGACACAGCTGCAACTTATCAGCCGGATTATTAGTCTGATAAAGTGACAACTAACGATTTACAGAGAGGCGGAGACCGCACGTACATAAACACACAACAACAGACTTGACTTGAGGTGGACAAATGTGACTTGCAGGTGTTATCACCTCATTATTAACGGCTACATTCCATTTAGTGGTTTCAGCTGCACAGCTGTGGTTTGGTGCATGCTGGTTTACTGGTGCACCAAAATAGAATTGAGCCATGATTTAAGGTTATTAGCTACACCAGTGCTTTTCCTGCTAATTGGTCAAAATGCCAGCTGTTGGAAAGGATTGTTCCAAATCCAAACCACACACTACTTGCATACTTTTTTTTTTTTAAATCTGTGAAGTCTATTTTTGCAGTTGGTATGCAAGAAATAAGCATAAATTATGCAATAAGTGTGCTGTCCAAAGACTTTAAAATGAGGGCAGCAAAGAGTTCATTTGTTGCAGTCTGACAACTTTCTGGAGCTGCATCATCAATCAGTTTGAGAGGGTCGCTACAAGTCTGTGAGAGGAGATGCATAATGACTTTGACTCTGGAGAAGCTTGGTCAGATCTGATAAAACAAACGCTGTTGTCAACATGATGTCAACAAAGCTATCTTGTCAGAAAATACTTGATACCTATTTGGTTTGACTCATGTCCTATCTACTATCCCATGCAGGGGTGAGATTTATGGCATTTACTGCACTGAGACACCAGGGGGCGATCAAGATGTTATAGCTTCACTTTTTATCTATTAAGACTCAATGGCTTGAACAATAACTATCAGGAACTGCTCAAAGTGGGTGTGTGGTATGGAAATTGGGCCACAGATTCAATGAGGTTTATGTTGAAATTGTTCACTTGTGCTTAAATAAAGCAGGTAAACAACAAAGTGTGAATATGTTAGAAAACTGCTGCCTATGTGTTTTACTGTCTAATTTTTTGTGTGAAAAGCTACTAATTATGGGTAGTTTGGTTCATTTCTTATTGATCACTCCCACTGATCCATCTCTCACATGTCAGACGAGGAAAAATATGAGTTGAAGACACAGACTATGTCAATACAAAGGCAAAGAAGCAGTGATACCTGTCTGAACTGAGGACTGAAGAATGCTTTAGTTTGCTTTCTCTCAACTTTTTGACAATCATTTGAGCTTGAGCTCTGCCCTTCTCAGAGAAAAAAATTAACTAAGAGCCCATAAGACACAAGATATGCAAAATCACCTTCCAAATACTCTCCACTGGCGTCCACAGTCAGATGTTAAGAGGAAATCCAACTTTAATCATATGTACACAAAATAGAAATAGCTACTCTGTCATTATGCGATATGAAACTTAACCTGATAAAAACGAAACAACTGCAAAACCTGGCACACTCAATGTCAACATGTGAACCTCATGCAATACTGATGGAACACCCACGAAGCTCAATCAATTTAAAAACAAACTGGACATAAGAAAGGGGACGCAGTCAAAACCTCACCGAGTCAGTGAGGTGAGGTCAGTTGTTTTTGCAGCTAAATCAATCAAAATAAATGATCAGCTGTTCGTTCTGGGTCTCTACTGGCTGGATGTTAAACCACGAGCAAAAACACCAACCTCATGTCGCTGCCTCCACACAGGCTTTTGACTGCAGATGCACATCCAACACCCTGGCAAGATAAAGATAAATAAATAACTTTACTGCACTGCAATGTACCTGATTTCAAGTATGTTGGGTTTCTCTAGCATGGAAACCACTGAGTCACTTAAAAATGTAACAAACAGAAAAAAATAGCCATGATGTTACTTTTTTTTTCCACTTTCACGAGTATATTTACTTCGGGAACCTTGTATACAGTCATAGTTATTGCATTGTTTTTGCATATCTTGTGGGATGCAGGTTTACACCCACTCGTACTATTATACTGCAACACAACACCTCATAGCTCATGCTAACCAACAGAGAACATACAAACTGCAATGCTGCTCCACTCCACACAGGGGCACCACAGGCCTCTGAATCTCTCACCTGAAACCACAGAGCCTTTAGACAGACACAACAAAGCCTGGTGTGGCACTTCTGATATGCAGGGTTTCACTATGGAATGTGTGTCCATAATATGTCAATGAACATTGATTAGAAACGCAAAAGTAAGGGATTTGAACTAAATGTAGTTTCTGAGTGCACATATGCATTATGTGTGTCCTTTCATTCTCAAAGCTGGAAGTGATACTTGACTTTTCTGAAAGTTTTTGTAATTTTTAATTATTAATCTTAAGGCTTTGATCATAAATAACAGAAATTCTCTGTTATACAGCCTGATGGAAATATTTCTAGCCAAGTCTGTGAATGCCTCTTGTCATTCATTACATGGTTTCTTATTTAAACTGCCTTGAGAGAGTGACATTCATAGCTGTTGCTATAGTAGCTGATGGTTAGTATTACTACTGGCTATTTCGTAGCAGCTTGGATACAAAAACTACTTTACATTTCAGGCGCCTGCTGGGTACATTTAATATTGAGGGTTTAGACCTAATAGGCATTTTGTTCATCGAGTAAACTACCATAAATAACCAGGAGGAGGTTTAATATTCGTTATCAGAGGCCAATCCAACAAAGTGTCAAAACAAAAGCTGAAGCACAAAGTGGGCATGTGCTAACTTTAGAGTTAAAAACATCGAACCCTGCAAACACATGAACATGTTTGATCGTACCTAAATCTGCCTTATTAGCTTTTTAGACACAAAATTTGACTTAAAAAAAAGCAGCTTATACTGAAACTGAGCCACTAGCCGCAAAGTAGCATGTTAGCTTATGGTACCGAGTAATTTAAATAAAGATCTATTTTAATGAGGTGCTTTTGGAACAACTGAAAGAAAGAAATTCTAAAGCTATTTTCTGAAGCTTAATGATTTCTGGTTAGAACAACGACAGACTAAATGTCAGGGAGGGTTTTTTTTTTCCTTTGACAACAAAAGACTTCTTCAGGGTTTGCAGTATGACCGTATCCACGAAACGACAACAGCATTGCCACTAAAAACACGTTCAACATTCACATTTAATTTGCATAATAACGTCAGAAGTCTGTTACTGGCACAGGATGCAGTGTATGGCAGTGTGTCCATGCATACCCTTCCTTGCCACAAACCTGCTCATCTCAACATGAAGGAATGAGCTCAGTGAGTAGTCCTTTAAGGTAAATTAAAGTGAAAGCTAATGGCTTTAAGTTGACATGTGATAAGTGTCTTGCATGGGAATTCAATGTGTTTTAAAGTGACATGTTTGGAGATAATTTATAGATTTCATTCTCTGTGACAACTTTTTCTTGAACTATTCTAGATAACTAATATATTCAGATTTTTCAGGGATACTAAGAGTTTAAAAGTACTGTTTTAATGATGAAACAATGACATAAAATTTGATTTATCACTGAGATTTATCTGCATGTGAACACTTGTCTGAAAAGATAGACTTTAAACCCCTATCTGAGATCTGATTTAAATTGTTTTAGTACTGAAGATGTGATACTAACATTTCTAAAGAGAGACCTGTGCCCTGTGTGATGTACTGAGGCCTGAGGTTCGTACCTGTGCCATAATAGAAAAAGGTCAATAAAAAGCTGTCAGCATGCTACCTTAAATCCATAAAAAACAAAATGAAAAGACAAAAATCCACTAGGGGAACATCTAGGATGCAACTTCTCTCCTAGATGACAGTTTTCTGATCTATATCCAAGAATTTATCACAGAAACCAAACAATTATCACATCCTATCAATTATCAGAGCATTTCATGTCTGAAAAATAAATTTTTTTTAGTACTTTGTTTTACCAGTAAATGATCATTCAGACAGTGAACTTTTTAAAATTCTAACAATGTCAATAAATCAATAACAAATCATCATGTTTTGTGATATGAGCAGACCTCAGACAAAGAGATGTGATTCAGAAGTCTTGCAGCATCTGTACACCAGCCCTAATAGTTCATTTGGAGTTGAAACTACGTTAAAATGATGAACTCATGTGATTATGGTATGTTACAGCCGAGCGATCAGGGCGTCATCCCCCAGTTCATTCTTGAGGCGTCACTGTGGCAGTACGAGTTTTGGTGCTTCTACCATTCAGAGCGACCATTCCACCATAAAGAAGAAAAAAGCAGCGAATGCCAAAAAGCTCGTTACCTTCTGGCCAAGCTGCAATGCAGAAACTCCTGGCAGCTGTAAACTTAACCGTCACTCTGCCCTCACTGGAGACCTTACGCCTACCTACCACTAAACAGAAAAAATAAAGAAAGGTTATGTGATGACTAATTTTTTTAAAGATAGAGTGGCTTCTGACTCTGCAGCTTGGCTAAAAAGTAAAAACCGTGCTAAAGAAACCACAAAGCTTTGGAAGCATGCCTGTCCATGGTAACCCTGTGTTAAGGAGGCCCCTTATCACACACATACACACACACACACTCTCTCTCACACACACACAAAACCATACTTGTAATGCTACCTTAATTTACTGTCTAGGCTTAAAATCAGCTTTTTAGAATACATAAGTAACCAGTCAAACAAAGACACGCACACACACATCCGCACACATTTTTTTCTCTTCTGGGAAAAATAAATAAATAAATAGATACAATCTGTAAAAGGTGCATACTGATAGAGGGAAAGACCCCCCTTTTAGATACACACTATCTCACGCACTCGCACACGCACACATCCTGTACTAAAACGCAGACACACACCCCGCACGCACAAATATAGTAATACACTCACACGCAAACACTACGCCCTGCTTCGATACTTAAAACCTCTTAAAATTCTCCTAAAATAAACCGAGCAAAAATACATTTATAAGACCAGCACCCCGATTGTGCAAACAAATCAAGGATAAATTAAACCAATAACATCATGAATATAAAACAAAATAGTCATGGCTAGCCAGTTTTGCACAATATTGAACTGTTAAATACATAGTGGGCGTGGTCAGTAGAGAGAGCGTGTGGCAGCAAATCCAATAGGACTCCATGCTGACAGGAAGAGGAGGGTCTTGGAGAAGGAAGTGAGGTTGATTGACGGACAGATTCTCCGTAGATCCATGCCCAGTCTGTTTCTTTTTCAATCTTTCACTCCCGTTCTCTCCTCCACCCTCCGTCTCCGTTGCCCTGTTCACACTCACCTCCCAAAGGGCTGAGAAAGCAAAAAGCCAGCGATGGAGGGAGACAGATGGTGGGATAACCAAAGAGGAGGGAGGAAGGAGAGAGGGAGGAGTGAGGAACGGCGAGGTATGAGGCAGAAAAAGGGGGCTCGCTGTCTCTTGCTTAGCCACCAATTGCTCCTCCCATTTCCTGTTTGGGGCAGGAAGCGGGCGTGGCCAAACCAGGCAAAGCAGCGGAGGAGGCAAAGCCAGATCAAGGTGACGGACGAGGTGAGTTTGTCTCTCGCTGGCGTCTTATTGACCAGCGAATAAAAGAGCTGGCTAGCTTCCTTTTGGCCAGAGAGTGTCTCTCTCTGCTGTGGCCCCCTTACAGCAGCCTTGTGAGGCTGTTGGTCCATCCCTCAAATCCTTCCCCCCCTTGGCTGGGGATGGTGTGTCACCTTAATTCCACCCCCAGGCTGGCAGGGCTGTGCTCCAAGTTTCCTTAGCTTTGGAAGAGGAAGAGAAATTCAAACAGGGGTTTCCTCGCCCCTGTTTACTCAATACAGCGCTTCATCAGTGAACCAAGAAGGAGGAGTCGACCTTTGACCTCAACTGGGTGGGGTCAGATTTGAATCCTTAAGTGACCCCCCCCACAAGCTGGTCTGCTGTCCCCTACCTGGCTCCATGGCGGCCAGACAAACAACAATAACACAACACCAAAGTAGGCAGAAGAAATGAAAACAAAAAACACACTATGTCGGCTGCAGGAAATCCATAAAAGGACTTCCTGCTTCTGTTGTTTCCTTTCTAGCGTTCCTTTATCTCTCTTTTCACTTGCTGCTCTTTTTTTTTTTTTTGCTTGTCTCTACTTTTCTGCTCTTCACACTTTGAGGACATGATAAAACTGTGAGGCACTTTAGAGACACACTCAGACACGTGTGAAGAACACACGCACTTACAAACAAGTACAAACAGAGTAAATCATAGACCACACACACACAAACACACACACACATTAGCATACACTCAGATAGTATATAGTGTGGTATACTTTACTACAAATATTCACACACATACAAACTCATACAAAGTCATAACCAGGTGTTTAAGGTTGCGTCACTGGCCGCCAATGTCCAGAGCAGAAACGTCTGGCAGAGAGGCATACAGTGTGTGTGTCTGTGTGTGTGAGTTGGTGTGTGCATGTGTGTGTGTAAGGGGGCGGGGACAGACAGAGCCAGCTGCGGCAGTGTTACCCAGGGCTAACAAGCTTTGGTCTCTGATGATGTCAGAGGAGCCAGGCGGCCGATTGAACCCGTCAAGCTGACTCCTACAAACTTGTCACACACTCCAAATCCTCGTCTTCCAACAGCCCGCTGTTTCTCTGCCGCGCTCCTCCCATCACAACTGAGCTTCTGCGGTGCACCTCCTCTTTCACTTCTGCCTCTTCCTCCTCCTCCTCTCGTCCCCTCCCCCCTGCTAGCAGCTCCTGCCTCTCCTCCACCGAGGACGGCCCGTGGACTGAGCCTCTGCTCCCTCCGGCCTCTACGGCGCCCTCGCTGACCGATTGGTCCCTGTGTGTTGCCGCTGCTGCTGCTGCTGCTGTATGGAAGGGGAGGAGGTTGCCGTTGGGGCTGTGCTGGGAGGTGGACGAGGTGCTGGGTGGGGCGTTCGTGGCCGTGTTGCCGTTGAGTATGTTGTTGGCGGCGTGCTCCATCTCCTCAATGGTCATGTCGCATGCGTCTGCCAACTCAGCTTTGGTCACCTCGATGAACGAAGGGTCTTGGGCGAAATGACCCAAACCCTCTGATATTAGCACCTTTAGGGAGAAATTAAAAGAGAGTAATGGAAGAGGGGAATGGAGGAAGAAAGAGAGGTGGAGATTGAGTGGTTAACTTCAGCAGACTCCCTTTGTGACGCCTTTGCAAAGATATTGAAAGTCTATAAATGATAAGTTTTATCTCAAAACCTCTCAGATTGTGACATTTTAGTACATATTTTTCCCCAATAGGGTTAACACTATCCAATATTTACCAAAAAATAAAAGTTGTATGGCTGGACATTTCTTAAACCCCTGTGACCCACTGTGGTGATCTCAACCCTCAGGTTAGGATTTACTCACATAAGACAAAAGAAAGCAGAAAATCCTCTCAGTTGAGGATTATTTAAGTTCCACCTCAATGCGGATGAAGTGAGAGGTAAACTGAAGTCTTCTCACACTTTTACACACGCACGCACACACACACACACACACACACACACACACACACACACACACACACACTCACCGCCTCCACCACACAGCCTGCACTG
>JAQMCX010000037.1:5010678-5055361 GCA_029814765.1 Acanthurus leucopareius | reverse complement strand
TAGCAATAAATGTCTTTTTTCAAACAGTTTGAGTTTGTGTGTTCTCTTATTATAGTGGGGGCAAGCAGACACACACACACACACACACACACACACACACTCACCGCCTCAACCAGACTGCCTGCACTGCCGTGAGACAGTGAGCTGGAGTCTTTTCCCAGTAGCGAGGGCACTGTGAGCGACACCGGCCGAGACGCGCTAGGGCTCGGGCTGGGCACCCGGCTGTTCCCATTACTGTCGCTGTACCTAGGAACAATACATGTGTTAATGATGATAGTTATTAATCCTTCAGTTTCATATGTATCATCATAACTGCTACTCTGACAGCTGAACTTGGATTTTTAACAGCTCTCTTAAAGGTACTTAGTCTTACCAGGGCCCACAGTTGACAGAGGGCAAGCTGGTATTGAGCTTTTCATGGGAGTTGGTGCCCTCTAGCCTCAGAGAGGGCACTCGCTGGTAGGAGGCATCGCTGCCATGGCCTACAAAAACAAAGACAGGGGATGAAACACTTAAAAATACAAGTGCAATGACAAAAATGCAACATGACAAGAATACAAACTGACGACAGAACTTTAAGCCTGTTTATCCTCATGAAACAAAGGTAAATTTGTGCCTGTAGAGGAAATGTAATGCAACATTCCTGCCAGTACTTGAGTAGCAGCATTCTGCCTTGGCTGTGTGCAGTGCGCAGTGTACCTGTGGGACTGGCTGGAGGCGTGGAGCACAGCCGGCTGAAGAGGGTAGGTGAGTGACTCCTTCTTAGCAGAGGACTCAACCCTGCAACTGCCAGAGCCTGGAGGAGGAGACGGAGGAGACGGAGGAGACGGAGGAGAGATAGAGGAGCGGGAGGGGGGAGGAGGTGATGGCTGAGAGTTCAACCTCACTGTATTTACAATTTGTTCATGTGCATTGAAGTGTGAAGAATATGTTTGATGTTTTTTTTTTTTGTGGACAACTTCTACCTGATGATGTACAAGGTGTAAGGGTACAGCCGTCTTCTGGGAGACGTCTGGCCTCGACTGTCTCCTGAGACACTCCAGATGGAAGGACGATCTCCGCCCTAACACACACACACACACAACAAATATACACACAGCATGTAAAAATGACAAAACTATAACAAAGGAGGCATTTTATTCACATATATAAAAACTTTTGAACAACTTTTAGTAAATATTTTTATCTCTACTCACCCAAAGAAGTGGGGCAGAGGAAGACTCTCCTGGGAGATTGCCACCCTCCTCCTCCTCTTCTGTCTTCTACCTCCTCTCCTTCCTCCATGGGAGTCAACTGCTTACATGTGTCATCATGATACACAAGCCTAGGAAGAAGTATACATAGAAAAAGAGAGGAGTTAATGAAAGACTTTCCCTGAATCTTATCAACTTTAGATGTGAAAGCTGAACTGTTGTGGTGTGTGTGTCTGTTTCAGCAGTACATGTCAGAGGAGAGCGAGTGGTCGTGCTCTTGGTACTCCCTGTCATCACCGTAGCTCTCATCATACGTCTCCTCTGTTGACCCCTCGCCTCTTCGGATGATTGGCAGACGGCTGTCGCTTGAGTCGGAGCTGCGGACGAATAATTGAGCACACGACCAGAAACAAACAAACAAACAAACAAACATATATAATGAACATAAACACAGACCAAAGACAGGTAAACAAAAAAGGCACACAGGATGTAAACACAAACACAGAAAAAAGCAGCTGATTAGCAAAAAAACTCAGAAAAGAGCTCAGAAGAAGAAACCCACTTCACTACTGCATTTAGGAAAAGGAAAGTCAAGGGCAGTGATGAAGAAAAAGCTAGAGGAAATAAAGGAGGAGAAGCAGGTGGGAACTTTTCTCTTAAAGCAAAATGGTAAAAAGCATCAAATGCAACACCTGGAATATGGCCAACTGATAGCACGACCAACATCTTTAAAAAACAAAGATTAGGACCGACAGGATAATAGCTTGTGATGTGATGTTGTTAGCTGATTCTTGAAAAGCAGCATTTTAATGTCAGCCTACAGGGAAATAAAACACTTTTTATGCTGCACTCATCCTTTTAAATAAAGGCCAATAATTCCTAGAATTAGACCCTGTCTTTTCTACTCAACTCTAAAAAAGTGGAAGCAATGCCTCCATTAACCTGAACACAATTTAGTTTGCAGAAAACACAAGAAAGTCTGCAACTCTGTGTCATTACCTGTTCTTTTCAAATGCTGAAATTCTTGGTGTGGTGCTTTTTTCCATGAAAGACAGAATTAGTCTGCATGTAGTTTGCATGAAATCAGATTCTCTTTGTATTTTAAAGATGTCTTATCACACTATCTGTTCACATCTGTTTCATACTCCAGACTTAAGCTATAAGGAGACATCCTGACATTCAAAGTTTAATCTTTTCTTCTTCATCAGATAGTTTACTTGAAGGCTAAAACATGTCAGCTCTTAAAAAATTGTCTGTTAGTGGTTGTTTTTAAAATTAAAAAACTAAATTCCTAAAAAAATTGCTTAGAGTTTGCAGTACCCATTGTTTACAATTCTTCTTTGTATTTTTAAGACATTAGCACATAAACTTGTCCTAAGAACTGCCTGGTGAAGAAAAACAAAATCAAATTTCTTAATGTTCAGATGTCCCTTTAATCCTCAGCCATTTAAGGGCTCCGCAGCAAACTCTGGGTTAGAACAGCATTTCAGTAAAACCTGTCAAAGACTGTTCTGTGTGAGTCTGATCAAGCTCACTACACATGGCAGCTCAGTGGATGTTACCCTGTCGCTAAATCAAGGAAATACATACAGATAGTGCATCAGAAAGCTTATACTTCACTTTTACCTGTAATGCCTTGTCTCAACACAGGTTAAGTAAAGGGGGTAAACTCCCCTTTCAAATGTACAAGCTGTTCCTTACCAGTGATCTTAATCTATAGCAAACCCCAGTCTGTGTACAGTCAAGCTAATTGAAATATTTTTGAAACAAACGTAAGGTTAAAGCACTGCTAACCAACAACAACTGAAAGCTACAATGTTTCCTCATGAAAGAATAAATGGAGAGATAAATAAAGAGACCTAAGGGGTCATTAAAACCAAAAGGGCTCTTCCAATGAAGAGAGAATTTAACAGCAATATGCATGTTCAGATCTTATTTTGTGTCTTAAATGGAAAATGTTCATTCTCTGGGGTTTAATTTACACTCAGTTATATGTGATCTGTGGTGGGACACAGAATATCAAGGGCAAGTTTCATGGCAATCTAGCTTGTACAACCTCAGACCCCTGCCCCAATGACGGCAGGTTGGCCGAGGCAAAGCAGCTTTGCAGTGTGCTTTGTTTTTAACTAAATACTTCACAACTGTACAGCAAATGTACTGAAATGAACTGAACACTGTTCTGAATAACAATATGTGATTTGTATAAGCTTTCAAATGTTTCCACACATCACAGTTTTCTACAAAGATGATGGACAAAGTTCAGCAGTTGTTTCTAACCCAGACCTGCCATAAATTACAATAAAACAGCAGAGAACAGCAGCAATAAGAGCCTGTGATAGAGGAGATTTGGCCTTGTTGCACCAAACAGTCTATCTATGGCTTTGTTAGCAGCAAATAGGCCTGCCTTTTGCTATGGCAACCTAAGCATTATGTGCATGGCAACACGTCTCTTACAGCAGTGCCATTTTATATAGCTTTATGAAACCTTTTAGCACGCATTTCAGGGGACACACACACACTCAAACACACACTTTCTCTCTATGTCCCCTGGCAACATACCGCATAAGGGTGTCATAAAAACACGTCCTGCTCGCCACCAGAAACAAAAAAATGGGAAAAGAGAAGAGGAAGGGGAAAGAAAGTGAAGGAAAAAGAAGAGCCATTTATGTCTGTACTGAAATGTCATGTTGTTCATTACGTTAGCTGACTAGCTAAATAGCTGTACTGATGGTCGGGCAATGAAAGAGGCAGACTAATAATTCTTGCCTCTGTTGAAGAGCTCATTGTGTAGAAAAGGAAATACGACTCCAAAACACCGCTTCAATGAAAGAAAATTATAATAATCACCTGACAGGATGAAAATGTAATCTGCTGTCAGCCCTGCTCTCACCTTTTTGGAGGAAAGCACCACGCAGATCTTGGCAGCAGGATCGGGGTGAGCGGCTGTCCTGTGTGCCCATCCACAGTGCTTATGGATGGGCTTGGGAATCGACTGATTCCCTGAGTCGCCACCCCGGCCATGCCGGTGTTGTTGGCATTGTTGATGTTGGCGTTGGAGCCTGATGAAGAGTAAGAGGAGGGGGTGAAGGTGGTTGAGTCCATAAGCTTCTCGTGGGAAGGACTCTCGCCTTCGCATGGAGAGCCTTTCTGGCTGATGTGCAAGGGACGCTGGGTAGTGAAAGACTGTGGGAAGGAACTTCGGCCATCGCTCTGGTTATAATAATTTACATGGTTGCTGAACAAACCACCTGTACGCTGTGGGATGAGAGGAAAGAGAGAGAGATGAGGGGAGGAGGAAGGGGCAAAGAAGTGATGTAAGACAAAAAGGGAGAAGAGAAAAGGAAAAGTGAGAAAGGAATCAATGTTAACATTAAAACATCTTTGTATCTTACTACAGTCAAACACTCAGTCAGATTTACTTTTAAACACATTCACTGCTGGCAGCAACAAATCTTTCCTCAGCCAAGATGGAAATGCAAATTAAAGGCCTTGTGTCACAAATCAAGGGCAGATTGTATTTGCAATGTGTATTGAATCGGAAATGTATTTTTTTTTTTAAAAATACATTGAAATTGGGGCTAAATTTTGAGACTGAATTAATCTGGCAATAAATCTTGGTGTAAAACCTTTATCGTTTTAAACAACTGATAAGTGTCTGACGAAAATTTCTCCTTCTAAATTAAATTAAATTAAATTAAATTAAATTAAATTAAATTAAATTAAATTAAATTAAATTAAATTAAATTAAATTGTGTTGCTCAAAAATATTCAGAACCACTTATTTCAGTCTGTCTGTTACATAAGGTATGTAACAGAAACAAAATGCAGCAGTTAACAAAACAAAGCACATGGATGTGGTGATGACAGCGAAGGCTGATAAGTCGCAAAACTTACCCTTGAGCGAAGAAGTGTGTGTTGTGTGTAGTTTTTGTAAGAGGCTTACTGACCTCAACTGTTTGATGAAATGTCACTGTGTGTTTAATTTTATAATTTTTTTGATAAGAATAAGTGTTGTGTTGCTCTTATTTCATATTTTGCGGCAATGGGATTTGCTTCCAAAATGCATGTGACCAGTCGGTAGAATTCAGTCCAGGTTTTGCGGTGATTGGTAGCCAAGCTATGTGGTGGAGAAATGCTGCTTTTTAAATGTCTTTTTGAGCCTCTGAGCACATGCAAGCATGTCTGTGTGTGTGCATGGAGCAATAATGTGGCTTCAAGCTGGACGCCGATCAACTCTTTCTCTGCCTCTTGGGAGAGTGAGTGAGGGTGTGTGTATCCAACCTTTACCCTGAAGATATCGTCCTCGGACGCTGCCGACACAGGCTCCTTCAAGCCTTTATCCAGCTCCTCCTCCACGGTCAGGTCTCCAGAGATGGCCCTCCGAATCTCTGGACCAATGTCATGCAATGTCCGCAGGCCCGCCTACACACAGACCAGACAAACTAAATGTTGTACTTATCATGCAATAACACAGAGACAAAAATGTTTATTTTGCTGTCAGTCCCCTGAAACGAGGCTTCTGTACTCTGATAATATCTAAACTATATTCCCCCTCACATCATTTTGATAATTTGGGGAACCATCTAAGCCACAGTTTGATTGACCTTGTTATCTGAACGTTCTAACAATGAAATAAATATGCACATTTATGATTGAAGGAAAACAAAATGCTTATGTACCTGCAGAGAGAGGGCAGTTTTGGGGGGCACCTTGGCCACCAGCCCTTGTTCTTTCCTCTTCTTAAACTTGCGGAAATATTCCTGGATGAGGAAGGTGGCATAGAACTTCCCTACTGTTACCTCATCATCTGCAAAAAAGAAATATATATTCATAATCATGATGAAAATAACATGTGTGCTTATGATTTGGAACTGTTTAGTAAACTGTGTCAGAGAGTACACATACCACCAGCAGGGGGCACTACTTGATCCAAGAGTTTCATGCTGGTTCTCTTCCAGATCTTCTTCACTATTGCCCTCAGTTCCTCATTTGCCTGCTCCAGGTTCCCTGCAGCCACGCACACACAGAAAACATAAGCAGGATTTTCACAGTTGCACATTACATTAACTCACAGCCTGTCCAGTGTGAAGCTTTAGCACAAGTCTGTCTGTATCTGTATGGGACAGTGTATTGCTCATGCATTTAACAGTGGAGTCAGACATGTTTCTACATCATGTTGTTCGGATTAGGACAGGGCAACATAAAGGAAGTCAGGAAAAAGTGATGTGCTGTGAAAGATATCATTATGATGTAAGATTTTTATTTATGTATGTTTGTATGGATATTTTTTCTGACATAATAAAGGTAAAAAAAAGAAAGAGAAGCAAAGGACCTGGGAATAAAAAAATCTTATCATATGCTGTACATAGTATCCACCATGTGCATATTTGTGTATCTTGTGGCTATACAGCTGCATTAGTGTTTCATTTCTGAGTCTGTTACCTTCTGTCTTGATCCTGAGTGCGGTTCTGACCAGGGCAAACAGCGTAGCGTTGAACATCACTGTTCCATCACTGTTCAGAGGCATGTTCATCGACACCAGACGCTGCAGGAGACAGAACATTATGTTTAATTGGGTAAAATTTCAAAAGGAAATGGTGCACCGGTAAATTTCCTTGTCACCTGCCAATAGATGCTGGCAGCTGATAGTCTGTTGAAAATAAGCAGACAAGAGTTTGACACTATGGTCACTACTAATTTCCTCTTGAGAGATGTTTATGTCAAAATACCTAAAATATTTCCTCTACGTGTGCAATCTGTTGTCAATATGCCATTTGAATCACTGTGGAAGGTGTTATGAGCTGTCATTATGTCACCACATTGATATCACAAAGAAAAATTCCTGTATGTTTATCATACTCAGCAAACTGAGTGTTTTTATCTAAAAATAGTAGAAAAAAAGCCTCTTCACCACGTTTGTGAATTTGTGTGTTGGTGTGTTTACCTTGCAAGCCACCCTGTGTGGACAGAGCTTTCCGAAGCCGAGGGGAGGCTGGATTCTCCGCAGCAGAGTCACCACATCCAGGTGCTTTATCCTCCCCCTGCAAACAGCACAGACGTCACATTATTGTGACTCTGTACAGCCTCTGTAAATAAAAGGTGAATTGCTTACATGACATATTTTGCTGATTCTCTTTAAACTTACTTAGCCTCTGGGTCATATTCAGCCCAGATCCTCTTGAACTCATCAAGATGATGTGGCCCCAGGATTGACCAATCACGCGTCAAGTAGTCGAAGTTGTCCATGATGACGGCCACAAACAGGTTGATGATCTGCAGATAATCAAGAAACAGTTCAAAACTACACCACCAAAACACAGCTGATTTTACGTACAACATCAAATCAAAATTGTGAATGTAAATAGAAAATGTCTGGAATAGTCAAAGCTGTACTATGAGCATAAAAATTCAGCCAGGAGGTGATTAGTTTGAGTTCACAGAGAGACTTAAAAAAAAGGACAAAAAGCTTTCCTGCTGTCCTGGCTTTGTCCAAATGAACAAAACCAGCCTACCAGCACCTCTAAAGCTCACAAATTAACATGTTATATGATGACAGCAAGACTCCAGGAAATAACAGTGCTAAGAGAAACTCTGCAAAATAAGTCCCTGTAAAACCAAACCTTGTCATTTAAACCTTTTTTTCCGGTTTTTGTGGTAAGTTAAACATCTACTGGCCATTTTTTTAATTTAATAGACAGGTAAACCGATAATGGTATTAGTCTTCTAATCTGATTTTCAGTAAGACAGTGGATGCATGTGTTTCCCTCATTGCTTACTTATAAACAATGCAAACACCGCTGACCTTGATGCATAAAGCAAGTAGAATGTATCATATCTATGAAGTACTTACTACTTACTACTAATTTAATATTAGTGATTCATAGTGATTAGTGAATACAATTGATTTAAAAGAAGACCTTTAACTATCTTAATCTTTTTTTTTTTATCACTGGACTCACCAGAAAGGCACAGAGCATGTAGAAGCTGACAAAGTAAATGATGGCAAACTGGCTTCCACAGTCCTCACTGGACGTGCTGTTCTCATTGGTCGATCCTTTCTCGCATGGCCGATTGAGCGAGCACGCCAGCATGATCTCCTGCCAGGCCTCACCTGTTGCGCATCTGAGAGACAGACGTGCATGCACACACCCACACAAATATGCACACATAGACGCAGATACCCATGCAAAGATCGGCGTATATACAGATACATAAAAGAAACATATACAGGCAGACATTACAGGCATAGACGTGCCCATGTATACATCCATACACCAGCATGGAGACACATGTGCGTTAACACACATGTACGGGTACATGTATGCATAGGGGCATACATACAGTGACATACACACGCACATAGATACAAAGATATAGAGAGGCAGACACATACACAAAGACACACACACACACACATACATATGCACAAGTGTTAAGAGTATGAACACATGAAAAGCAAAAACAGTGGTCACGTTTACATACTTTCCTAATACATCAAAAATATGTTCTGTCATATTTGTTTTGTTTGACTGTAGAAAAAGACCTGGTCCAAACTACAACTGTCTTCCATTCTGAATACTTCAACACTATTTAGCTTTCTACCTCTGCAGTTTTGGTTCTGGTAAGTGATCATTTTTGCTTGGCTTGGCTTAAATTTATTGACTGTTTGCTGGACTTCATTTACACAACAGTATGAAGTATCCAAGTATGCTTTCTCTTTGAATGGAAGCCCATTGCTATGATATATTCCATGAAGGGGTCAGTTGATAGAATATGAATGAATAGAAAAGATTTTTTTATGGCTTTACAGCAAAATGCTTCCAAAAAAACCAAAACAAAACAAAACAGAACAGCTACCAGATCATGTTGGAGATGAATATATCTGATCTATCCTTTCAGTTTCTAAGATTTCTGCCACCTGCATGGAATCTTACCATCACTGCAACCACACAGGACAAAGAGGTTTCTGAGGCCATTTCTGATCCTGGCAGTTTAAATGGGTTATGAATTAGAGAGTAGAGTCCTCTGGCAACCGAAGAAGGTGTTGTCCTCAGTTGACCAGAATATTTGCAGTATATTAGAGACAAGTTTCAGGAGTCAGTTTCAAAAACTATTAGCTCACTACTGAGCCCACAGATTGGAGTGTTAGGATGCTGTTAAAGCTGCTACATAAATGGTGGTTCTAGGTCAGATCTTTGATAATATTAAAAGGCTCACTGCTACATATAATGACTAAAACTTGAAACACCTGCATAATAACATGGTCCACTATACAAACTGACAAAACGTGTTTCCACATTGGCTTGTGCAGAGTCACAAAGTCAGCGGGACTTAAAGCTCGACATTTGCAGATATTAAGCATCTAACTAACCCAATGCTTTTTAAAAAAAATGTTGGCAACCTCTAATGTCAAACAGCAAACGAGAGAAAATATAGGATATCAAGAAATGTTACTTTTGTTGGTGTGACATTACAAAAATTAATGATAGAGGAGGGAGAAAAAGGGCAGAATGATAATGTGGAAAGTGTAGAAGATGTGGACTTAAAATTCATGAACATGTTAGGAAAGTGTAGATACTGAAAGGGATGATAAGGGGAATGAGGGATGGAAAAGAAATGGTTCAGAAGATGAAGAGCGGAGTCATCTTGCTCACCTGAAGAGCAGCAGCACCGCCTGAGGGAACGTCTGGAAATTGTTGTTCCTGTTGATCTGCGTGTTGTCCCGCAGCGCTATCTTACCAAACATCTGCACGGAGGGAAGGAAGTAGTCACAGCACACAGGACATGACGTCAGCATTGACAAGAGGAAGGGATTTTACTTAGGGACACTCAAAATTAGGGGCCGGCTGTCCCCAGAAAATCAAATCAAAGTGTCCCCCCTCATCATCAGTGAAACAAATAGCTTAAAGGCAGGACAGTGGGACACGAGGAGAGAAAGGAAGAGGAGAAACAGAGACTGGCAACAGCTACAGGAGGAAGAAAAGTGGAGGAGAGGAGGACGAGGTGACCGAACAGGAACTCTGGACGACAAGACTCCAGGAGGACAGACACAGGACGGAGGCCAGCTAGAGGAGAGGATAAACAGGACAAAGGCAGAGGAGACAAGGTGACAAGACAACAGCTTACCTGCATGCCGATGACAGCGTATATGAAGAATAGCATCACTATAAGCAGAGCTACGTAGGGCAGTGCCTAAAGAGGAGAGAGACACATCAGTGACTTGCTGTGGACAGTATTATTCTGCACCAAGCCTGGAGTCCATTCACTTTCATTCAAACCTCACACATTCAATTAGACTATGGCTGATTTGGGACGATTAAAATATAAAGATTAAATCTATACAAATGTTTTTTTTTTCCGTGCGTTTCAAATTAGCAGGTGAAATACGAAAAAGTTGTTGGTACTCTCTGAAGTGAAAGTGAACTGATCTGCAGCCCTGTGTGGCACAACACCAAAAACAGACCAGGACAAATCATCTGACTTGGAGGATTAAAATAACTTGAGTAAGTCCATAAACTGCTCTCTGAGTTAAGCCAGGAGACCTGTCCCTATGTGCTGTGCATGAATCAAACATGGCCAGAACTGGTTTGTCTTCCATTTTTGCACATCTGGTAAACTTTGTGGCACTGGGCTCCTGGCTAACCTTACCCCTGTGAATGCAAGAGCAGGGCCAGATCATGCCCAATAAATGAAAAAGTAAATGTGTGATTATGTGTCAAGATGTAAAACTGCTGGTTTTAAAAAGCCATGAATCTGTTTTTTTTTTTTTTGCTGCATCACTAATGTTTTGTATTCTAGCCACTGTAGTGTAACGAGAAGTGGCCTGTCTCACATAACACAAGAGAGAGAACAGAATATTTTCATTTCCCTGTGACTCTGCTATCAAATGATTTCACTTTTTGGTGGAGTGCTTTGTTGATCTTATCTACTGCTTAACCCGCCTACAGGAAATGGTGGGCTTTCAGGGGTTAGTAGTAGGGTGTTGGGGGGGTAAAGGGAGAAGAAGAAGAGGAGAGATGAGCAGGAGAGAGGAGAAAAAAATAGACTGCTGGTTAAGGCTCTTGAGTTCCTGCCTGCTTCCCAGCTTTATGTCCCTACATCCCTTTCTGTCTCCACAGCAAGACTCCTAAACCTCCTAAGTCACTTCACACAATCCGTCTTTCTCTTCCTCCTTTCCCATTTGGACTGAGCTGTCCGATGTCACAGCTGTCCAACTTCTTGCAAAAACAGGAGGTAAGGAAGGAAAGGAAAGTTGGCTTGTGAGACTCCACCAGGCTGGATTTACACAAGAACAAGGATATTTTTAGCCCCTTGTGTCTCAGATATGAAATTAGATTAGAAACTAGATGGATTGTGGAATATTGACAAATATTGAAGTATATTGTGAATTAATTAATCACCTTGTTGAGGAATATTAACTTAATAGATTACAGTATTGGAGTACAACACAAAAGTTTGCGTCACAAATTATATTATTAACTCTACTTGTAGTTTAAGTTTCACTTGATGTCCTGTGTAAACCCAACCCCCTGCTCTAGCATGTTGTGTCCGGTTCTCCCCTCACTTGGAAGGATTTGATGAAGGTCCACAGCAGGGTCCGAATCCCTTCCCCGCGAGACAGCAGCTTCACCAGCCTCATCACGCGGAACAGCCGGAAGAAGGTGATGGAGATCCTGGCGTTCTCTTCAGAGTTCTGCAGTCCCTTTTGGTGGAATTTGGTGTTTTTTCAGAAAAAACACAGGACGCATGGGAACACATGCAGATGTGAGGGGGAGGGGGACATACGCACACACGTGACCACACACACACAGGTAGGAATGATAATACAAACATACACACATGCATATGCACACAGACGTATGAAGAAATGCAGACGTACAAGTAACATTTGTATGCATATTCCCACCCACACATACATATGTGGATGTAAATATGTATAACAAACACACACACACACACGCACACACACACACATACACACTGAATTAATAAATGGAAATCTGCGTCCAACAAAATCCCATCAAAATCAACTGACAAAAGAGATCAGGGAGAGAATCGGGCAATCATGCTTTTTTTTTTTTTTCTGGCTTCATGGAAAAATCACTTGGCAGCAAAGAGATTCAAAACCATCCATCAGCTTTCTAACTGCACCTTCATACAAAAGATACACCCAACTGTGCAAACAGACAAGTACAAGCTACTTTGCAGCTTTCTGTCTCTAAATGCAACTTACAAAACCATCATGACCAAGAAAAGCTCAGTTAATCTTTACTGAAACCACTGGTTTTTAAATCAAAGTACTCTGCTGTTAATTCTACCTAACCCTAATGCTGAGTGTTGTTTCTATAATGATTTACAGATTAATCCAGTCCTGCATTGACATTTGACAAACAAGCACTAAAATACTTAAGGAACCCCACACATAAATCCTCTTACTAAGCTGAAAGATTTGAATGTTCAGCACTAGTATGGACTAAAATTCTAACAGCTCAGACCAGGCCAGAGAGATTTCAATCAATGGAGGTAAGCTTTCTCATAAATCACTGATAACGGTTGTTGCCAGATACAGTGCAAAAATCCTACCCTGCAGGCAGATTCCTGCTTGAATAAATCATGCAGGCAGGCTAATTGTTTGTCTGTCACGGAGCAACTGGCCAGCAGGAGAAACAATCCAAAGATGACAGTCAGGTGGATAAAGATATTACTGCCAAATACTACCTGGCCAGGTGAAAACATAACACTTTCGTGGGTGGCAAATCTTTTCATCCTGCCCTTTGTTTACTATGATCATCTAAAAACTGTATCCCAGCAAGTGTCTTATTTGCAGAGCCTCTTGCAATCCTTTATTTGGTATACTGTTATTCACAATATACCTTAGTATGGCTGGGAAGCACAGGCTTGAGAGGCACTGTAGCTTACGAACTGTCTATTGTCCCAGTACTCATCCACAGGAAATAACTCCATTATGAAATATTCAGCCATCTCGCTGAGTGCTATTCTAATACAGATTTACTTATTTATGCCGTTGCTGCTCGTACTCAGGGACAAAAAGGCGAAAAAAAAAACAATAGCGACATCAGGATTTGTGTAAATTATGATGCAGTTAATTCAGCAGCCAAGGACCCAGTATAATATTCACATTTATAACACAAACAGCAGATGAATCACTTGAAGCCAACAATACCAGTTTATATAAATACCAAATCATCAGCAACCATAGCAGCAGAAAAATGCAACATCTACACTTTTACACAAAACTCTTGTATGCACTGAACGAAGCTGCCTGCACAACAACCACAACACTTCTACACTGCCTCTCCACTGTATAAAGTACATGCCACCTTAAAAACACAAGATCTGACCTCCCTGTTTCTTGCCATTTGTGTTTTTCCAAGAGGCCATCAATACTATATGCTAATCCCATAGAGAAAACACAGTGTGCTCCTACAAAGAACGTGCCATTCTCCACACATCTTACTGCAGTTTGGGACAACAGATGTCAAATGTTACTTTTCAACATGACAGATGTTCCAGATGCGTTCAAAGAGAAGTAACTCATCATGTTTCTAATATGTTTAATAGAAATCAAAGATGAAATAATTTCTCAAACTAATGGCATTATTCTAAAACTCTGGGATAACTGAGAGCAGTGTGTGTACCTGTAACAAATTTGGCACTTTTTTTTTTGGTGACGCTGTTGTTGTGTTGACAAGCAACCCAAGACATGAGTCGTCCCAAACTCCACTGACAGATATGCTGAAAATTACACATCTTTCTGAGAGGTGCAAGTCAAAATTCTGCACTGCATGTAGTACCATAACTGGACCACAGTGGGGACCATTGCACCATTGAGAAAGGGGGGCAGTGAGCTGGGAGAGGTACAGTGACAGTAAGTGTGACAGAGAGACAGAGCAAGAAAGAGAGAGTCTGAATATGAAGAATAGTCTGAATTATTCAAAGGCATCCAAACAAATAGACTGTTCCACAGACAGACAGATAGAAAGAGAAATAGACAGACAGATAAAAAGATAGATAGGTAGAAGGACTGGTAGACAGATAGATAGATTAATAGATAGATGGCAGGCCATTGGAGTAAGAGTAAGAGAAAGAGACAGCGTGGTTGTGTGACCATGATAGTTGCACTGATGACGAAGCACTAAAAGATACCACACCCATAAGGGAAGGGGGAGCAATTTGCAAGCCATGGGGGAGGTGGGGGGCAGCGGGTGCCATGGCAACAACAATAGCCACACAAGGAAAAGTCACAAGACTTCAGTTATACCAGGCCTGCTCAGTACAGTGTCCTTCACCATACACACATATATAAAAACATGTAAAAGTACAAACAAGAGCTACATAAATATAACTCGGGACATGCTGCAGAGGATGACAGCAGGAGCGACAGAGGGGAGAGGACAGGACGAATGAGGGTGCCAAAAGTTTGGGATCATACCATGGATGGCGTAGTAGCAGGAGTGATGGAAGAACTGAAGGATGGAGAGATGGTGGAGGAGGTGGGGAGGCGGACGAGGTTACCGTCGGTGCATACCATTGGCCTTACCGCAGGGGGGTGAGAGGAGGAAGAGGAGGAGGAGGAGGACGAAGAGGAGGAGGACGAGGACGAGGAGGAGTCAGCTGGCTTTAAGGAAAGGCAACAAAGATCAGCACCAGAGCAGCGCCTTGGTGCATATGTGTGTGGGTGTGTGTGTGTGTGTGTGCGCGCGTGTGTCACCATGCACGTACAGTGTGTGTTTTAATGTTTTCATGTGAGAGTAGTGAGAACTTTGCACCTGGCCTGACAAAAAAATAACTCACGAACCACCAGGCCAGTGAGTGATCAGTCTCTGATCAGCCCTCACAGGGTGGAAATAATTTCATCAGGGCCAGAAGGGAAACTCTGTAAGATATTACTGCATATAGAGACTGGACCCATCAGGCCAAATCACTTCTTATCACAGTACTAGAAAACTGAAACATGTGGGAAGTGTAAGATATTGGGAAATTGCCGTCTAATGCCTTGAGGGTCAAAATAATGAATGATGGTCTGGGGCAGCTGGTTGTGTACGTGTCTATGTGCAGCATAGCGTGTGTCATGTGAGCCTGTGGGATTGTGTGCATGGTGGGGGATGGAGGGGCGCTTCTGTAGCGATCTGTTCTTCTTTCTGTCAGCTGAAACTACAGTAAGCTTTAGCTTGACTAGGCTGCGTTTACCAAATGCATCTTGGTGTAAAAGGACAACATCTTCCTTGAATATGTGATATTCAAGCCATTCTTTGACTTGAGAATAGTCAAGATCTAGTAAATTTAAATCTGACTGTGGGAAATAGGTAAGTGCAGCACCTTTGTTGTGGTCAGTATAACCAGACCACAACTTCAATCTTCTTACGAGTCAAAGAGGCACCAGAATACCACAGTAGTTGAGACAGGAAGTTAAGATCATCTTAGTCACTTCCACTGGTGACAAAGATGATTTTAGATGCTTTTGGAAATCGGAACCCACAAGTATTTACAGAAAACTTGGGAGGCACAAAGAGAACATATTTATGGGAGACTCCCACTGGTCATCCCTGGTACTGCAACATTTTATATGGTTTGGAGTAATAGATTAACCAGTAGTTCAATCTATGACTCAGGAGCTGTCCACTCTGCTTTGGAACAGGGTCTGTTAAAATGCCTCAGCACAAAGGAATGCTTCATTATTCCCAATCTTTCTCGGAAGAAAGGATGGTCTAAGCAGATAAGTTAAACTCTCAAAGCAGAGAGAGGCAAGAGAGGAAGAAAAGTAGGACAAAAACAACAACATATAGAGAAAGGGAAGGGATAGGAGGAAAGAAGGAAATAGGAGCCATGGAAGGAAACCAAACAAAAACATAAAGGACATAAAGGATGAAACATGAAGTACAATAGGTGAAGGAAGAAAGGGAAGGAATGAAGCATTGAAAGGAATTCTAACAGAGCCGTACACACAACTAACGAGTATGATCAGACACAATCATCATGTTCACAGAGTAATAACATGATATATGTCATCAAGTACTTACTTTTTTTAATTGACTCGCAACTAGAACCCTTATAATTTGTTGATGTCAAAATATTAAGATGGAGAGGTGGGAGTGCGTGAAGAGAAGATGTGTTTGTGTACATGAATAAGTGTGTGTGAGTGTGAGTGTTTGTACATGGCATTAATGTGCATAGGGAAGGAACTTTGGAGGTAAGGACAACTGTAGGAAGGAAGGAAGGATGGGAAGAAGGAATAGGGGGGAGGTAAAAGAGCGATCAAGGGAAGACCAGGATGAGTTGGGAAGATGGGCCGGAAGGAAGGAAGGCAGGAAGGACACAACAAGGGGAGATGGCACTATCACAGTGCGTGCAGACTAAGTACAAACTGAATCATGGGAGAATTGAGTGTTTGTTTGTGTGTATGTGTGAATTACACAAAGGGCCAGCTCAATTCAAACATAATTTAAATCTGAATTTGCCTTAATTTCTCTGAGAACTCAAAGATGTGGACCATAATCAGATTAAACTTGATTCATTCCTCATCGTTATGTCTTTCATTATGGAGAGCCACAGAACATATTACAGAGACCACAGTGGACTTGTGGCACTGAAGGATCCGTGCATGGGGTGTAATTTTAACCAAACTAAAACAAAACAGTCATTTGTAAATAAATAAACAAGAGTCCCGTCAGGCCGAACTACAGTGCAGATGTGAGTTACTGTAGTTGCAGCTCACTGGATTTATGAGCTCATATAAAACAAACTGGAGCTGTTTTCGCACATTGCATGTCATGTTTTCAAGCAACAGTTTCATCAGTTCAGTCAGTTCAATAAGTAACATGGGTTTCTTGAGAACATTCTTATATTTGGCCTTTTATGTGTCATCTATTTAATATTAAGTTGTATATTGCAACATTGAGTGCATTTTCATTTAATGTTTTATGTTCTGGGATTAAAAAGAAACAACAAATTGATATCAGAATATTAAAAATAAAAAAAGTAGATAACTGGTGGCCTATTAGGGATAAAAACATGAGACCCATGTTACCAAGCTCACATATCAGGTAAGCAAGCAGCACCGCAAACCAACGAGAAAGAATTAAGACAGAGAGAAAGAGAAAGATAAACGTTCATAAAACAAAAGTAAAGCAAACTGAAGGAGCTCAGAAAGAGAAAGAAAGAAATGTGGAGGAGAAGAGGAGGCATTCCGGATAGAGAGAAAGGAAAAAGAGAAATAGATGCAGTCCATACTGGCATCGTCTGCAAGACACTGCTCAGAGCAAACCACTACCAATCTGTTCAGACTACTTCTACTCAAACCAAAAGCAAAAAACGTAAAAGAAACCATGTGATATTTAAGAAGCACCCGCAGGTTGCTGGGGAGAATTAGAGACCCAGGATTTAGAAAGTGTTCTAAATCGAAGACCACAAAATATGCGGCTAATCTAAGTCAACAAGCACCCAACAGAGCAGCGAGGTGGGTGCACTCAGGCAGGCTTTTTGGCCATTTAATATTTACTGAAGGCATAGTGATAACATTTTAAAAGTTGGCCTGTTACTGCACTTCAGAGTGTACTTAGGAATGCAATGAAAGAGGTCACTGTTGGCAAGCTGCTACTATTAGTTTCTAATTGCATTTCTTAGTACGTTAAAAAGCATTCATTTGTGCTTTGGTGCTTGATGAAATGCAGCAGCGGGCTAAAAATCTGAAATGTCTCAGTGACAGGGTCCCAGTTCAAAAAACAGTCAAAGCTTCTCACAGGCCTGAAGTGCGGAGGGTTTCTTAAAAAGAAAAAAAAAAGAAAAGAAAGGGTAGCTTGGGCATTTCATCACCCAACGATTGAAAAACACCAGAGAGGAAGAAAATAAAAAGACTTGGGGCATGCCTTTAGGTTAGGGGTGAGAGAGGAAACTAATGAAATCATTCCGAAAGAACTGCAAACCAATCAATCAAATTAATCAAACCAAATCAAATGCAAACTTCAAACCAAAGAGTTAAGTGCAACATCGGTGACTTGTATAGATGACAAAGATGTATATCTCTGGCCCAACAAAACTCAGTGTTAAAGTGGCTAATCAATCAAGGGTTCAATAATGTCAGCTCCCAACAGATATTTCCTGTCTTTATATACTCCTTTCTCTCAATGCACAGAACTCTACCTTGCTTCAAATTCATTGTCTGTGAGGCGACAGATGGATATAAACATTTATGATGCTTTTGTGATTCCACTGAAATCAAATCCCTGTAATAACTACACAGAAAAACTGAATAAAACATAAAATATCAGAATGCATTTTGGAAATTACACCATGTCGTTTATAAGCAGCTTTGTCAGCCTCTCATGGGGACAAATGGATTCCCTTTCTAACGGCACAAAAACAACTGGCAAGCTCATGCACCCCTGGGATACGCTAACCCTTATTTGTATGCCTGACCAGTTCTGTCTGAGGTGAAACACACTGCATTCCACCATGTGCGAACATACCGGTAGCACATCTTTTCTGGGCTTTATGTCCATGAACCAGCAGTAGACTGAGAGAGTGAGAAGAATTCAGCCAAAGCTGCTTAATGTGCAACACCACGAAGTAGAAATCTATCCATAACTTACGGGACATTATCACCAACTGTTGAAGTTAGATACATTAACATATCAGTCTAACCTGTGACTTTACATCCATATTTTCAATATATTGACTTAACAGATATGGATGACGATACAGTACAAATTGCGATCAAAAAATTTAAAAATTGAGGAAAAGGTTTTTTTATTGCTTAATATCTTTGCTGTGGAAAGTTAATTGAAAAGGATTGACAAGAGTCTAATATCTGTTTGCCGAATATTAAACTGAATTCAGCTGTTTTTTAGGCTGAGCTTGGCATGATGACTGGAGGCATGTCTAAATTTAATAAAATCTGCCTGCCAGCACCTACCAGTTTTAAATTTAACAAAAATAATTAAGTCATACAAAAATCAACTAATTATTTTGAAGGATCGATCTGGTTTGGTTTATTCCGTGGAAAAAGACTGAAACACTTGAAACACAAAAAAGAACTAATACGATCCACAGAGAGATGAAATGCTGTATGTTTCATTAGCCTCTTCTGTGCTCATATAAGCTGACACACAGGCTGTATATCAAAGTTAGACGCATATAGAGCTGCCATCACCATCATTACTTTTTTAAGCGACACTAAGCTTTGTGGTCAGTCTGATCATGATGCAAAATTATTTCCTCTCTGGCCAACCAGCACACAGCAAAACTTATCCTCTGCTAATGCCAAATAAAGTGGAGTTAGGTCCAGTTTGCACGGTTCTTAGACTATTCTGCTGCCAAAGAGCACTCTGAATGTCGTATGAATAAAACACCAATTATCCCTGAAGTGTAAATACGATAGACACTCAACATTTGACTTGTGTTTGGGATATTCATTCTTATTCAGCCCCACTGTTGACCATAGGGCCTCGACGTCGATAATAAATGAATTCATACATACATTTACATAAATTTCACGGGTCCTGAGTAAACCCATTTATGGATCAAATTGTTCCCCATGTCTGCACATTGCTATTGTTGGACAAAAATATATAAAAAAAACTGCAACTGTAACTGTATTTTTCTCGTTTGAATTTAAAGTTTCCCTAGTGATTTATAAATTGAAGGAGTTTCATGACCCTTAGGTCAAAACACCATTGTTCAAAATGAGAATATCTATTTGCTCCTTTTTCAGAAAAGCTTTAAAAATGTGGATCTTTTCTGGAAAAATTATATACACAGTGCCAGGCCTGGATATATCACCTTCACATGTGTCATGCTATACAGTGTCCATCATGCCGGGGGATAAGACACTTTCCCCTGTGGCGATGATAAAAGATCAAATCAAAATAATGTGAACTCAAACCAGGTGCTGAGACAACGCAATAGGTTTTATTGGCAAATGCAAAAGTTTTTGATGCTATTGATGTTTAGCAGACCGAGGCATGAATACCCATCTGAGGCAGCTTCAAATATTAGAAAAGTCTATACAAAATAAATTTAACAGTAAGAAAATAGAGTTTTATTTGCAGCCTTATCAAAATGCTGAAAGTTATTGCACATTAACAGGAAGTGATCTTGACTGGGAAGTTAGAAAAAAGTTGTTTTGCTGTCTCCATTATTAAAAACATTACCTTTTAACAAAATTTACATGCAATTTTTAGACAACAATTAAAAACCAATTTAAAAAAATTTAAAATGAGAAGTTATTTTTTGAAGGTAAAGGTCAAAGTTCTCTAAGTGCAGCTGTAAAACTGACTGTTTCTTTTGTTTTAAATGACATAAACCCTTTAAAAGGCACTCTGCTCTGTCTTGATTGCACTATATCTGGACGTTTTCACCGCCAGACTTCAGCCGTCTCTTAAGTTCAAATGTGGTGCAGCTGAAGCTTTCTAATCATTTGAAAGCATGCGAGATGGGTATCGGCATTCGGTCTGTTTGTGTGTGTGGGAATGGCAGAGCAGGCAGGCAGGAAGGGAGGGAGGGAGTTGGACTACTTACGTTAACCTCAGTGATCGCTATGTCAACAATGCTACCCACAACTATCAAGGCATCAAATGTGTTCCATGCATCAACAAAATAATGCTGCGTAGGGGTGGAAAAGAACAGAAAAACAACAGAAGAAAAGGACAGAACATAAGACATTTAAAAAAAAAATGGAAGGAACGGAAATCAAAGGAGAGAGAAGAAAAATAAGATAAAAACATTATATACATGAGCACTGGAGTTTTTTTTAGTCGGAGGAGAGAGGGAGAGAATCAACAAAATTAAATGTCAAAAAAAGAAAAGAAGGGGCGGTCTCAAAGAGATGGACAGCAGGAGGAAGAACAGCGGCGATCGGTCATGCTTGTCCATGAGAGGAAAATGTCAACAACAACAATAACAACATTAAAGAACAAATTGCAACAAAATCACAACCAAATCAAAAAATAAAATAAAAAAGGCCCCTGTTGCTGCAGTTAATAAAAATGAAAAGGTGTGTAAGTCTGTGACTGGTCAGTGAGTTAGTTCAGTTAGTAAGGGATTCAAACCTGAGGACATGTCACAGTCTGACAAAAAGAAAAAAAAAAAATCAAGAACCCGACAACATCTGAGATACTGTTAGGAATAAGAAAGGACGCGAAACAGAAACCCTTTGTGTTCAAAGCTACACTCTGCCTCTGTTCCTGCTACTTTTCATTAAACCCATGAGGATGCTCGCTCTTGCTCGAGAACCCTTGTGGTTGCGGGGTGGGTGGGGGGGTCCCCTGAGTGGCAGCGGCCATCTTGGAGTTTAGGATGGACAGGGGAGAGAAGAAGGAGAAGAAAGAAGAAGACAGGGAGAGAAGGAAGAAGGATGAGGAGAAAAGAGAGCACAACACAGAATAGCCACAAAGGAAAGGAAGAGGAAACGAAAGATTCAGAAGAAGCAAGAGGGCACGAGACAGAGAGAAAGAGGGAGCAACAAGAAGAGTGAGAGTGGGCGTCGTACTTACGTTGATCTCACTGAGAATGACGTCTATTATGCTGCCAATTACGATGAGGAAATCAAACACATTCCAGGGATCACTAAAGTACCCCTACACAGGATGAGGTGAGCAAGAGGAGGAGGAGGAGGGTAAGAAAGGTAGGTTAGAAGGAAAACAACATCTGCTGCTACTTCGCAGCCCTATTAAGGTGGTATGAGGTCGAGCAGTACGCTGAGGAAACTTAGATATCAGCTGATGACCCACATGAAATAATCTAATTCCAACGAACGGAATCAACTCGTTTTCTTTGCAGTATCGGTTTATCAAGTGCATCTGAATTTCCTGCTCCGTTAAGGATGGCGTGTTAGATAGCAGTTACTTAAGTCTCTCATCTGCATCTTAGGGCAATGCTGTGGCAGTGATTACACTGAAAGCCCACTTTGTTTGCTTAACTTATTGTGGGCAATTTATCATCAGCAGTGCTACAAAGTGAGTATTTATGAAAAACATCCACACAGCTCCAGGCCAAAACAGTATTATCTAGGCTGGCACGATAAAGATATATGCACTGTAGAAGGAGAGAGCTGCATCTTTGACAGATTGCGTTATTTTCTGGTGCAGAGACACAGATTTAGTATAGCTGAACTCTGGAGAGATTGCCAAGATGTAACTGGGGGGGTTTGGGAGACCGGCCTGGCACATGGCCTTTTCAGGAAACATTTCATATACTTTAAAATAAACGACATCTGATGCAGATTCTGGCTAATTGTTTTCCAATGGGACACTGACAGTATGTTTCACTATGGACTTGGAGGGATGATGATGTTCCATGTTCGTACCAATGTTTTGCAGCAAGGTTGGAAGAAATTTAGAGACTAAAGATGTTTAGAAGTCTAAAGTCTGAAGTTTGAGGCCATTATTTTTTTCACAATGACTTCATACTGTTGTAAACCTATAAAAAACTGTATTATTCATGTATAATAAATCCCACTCAATTGTTTGTATCAAACTGATAAATTGGCATTCAGAGGGATACTGAGGGGAGATCAGTCTTACTGATCTATTTTAAGCTTTGTCAACAGCCTTCAGCAGCTGAGGCATCATCATAAAAAAAAAACCCCCCAAAAAAAAAAAACCCAAAAAATATCTTCTTGTCATAATTCACTTGCACCCATTAGCATTATGAAAATACTACAAGGCATCCTTGGGCTTTATAGTGGCTTTGGTAAAGTTGTTTTTTGGGTGTAAGAAAATTAATGTAAAACAAGAGTTAAACATTAGTAAAACAGAGCTCAGCATTAGTATCTTAATGCTGATGTATAGAGTTATTACAGTTATTTAATCAGAGAAACACTTCAGTTTTAAAACGGCAAGTTCAACAACAAGGGCACACAACATATAAAAAACACACACAAATAAAACAGTAATCACATTGAAAAAACACAATAGTATGCAACTGAAGCTCTGCCGAGGAAAAAACCTAAAACAGTGACACCAGTTCAAAAGTTAAAAGGCATTAAAATAATCTTTTCCACAGAATGAATGATACTGGAGCTTATTCCACGTGTGTTCATGACCGCAATACCTGAAAAGGAAAAGTGTCAGTGAACTTTTCCTGTGTGTTGGCTGCTTAAAGGAAGGGTTTATTAAAATCAAACCAGTGAAAAAAATGCACATCCTAAATTGAAACTAACACACAAACAACTTGGTTTATTTTTACTAGCATTGCTATGTACGGCTTGGGAACATGCCCTTATGCTGTACTTTCAGCTGAATGAATGAATGAGATCAAATTGGTGTTGTCTGTGTACAGAAATACTATAATACCTAAATTATTTTACTCTTATCAAATGTTTCATGCAAATAATTATTTTTAAAATGTATTATGAAATAACAACCTGTCATGATTTGGATATTAGAGATTATTGTAAGTGAAAAGAACTTGATTTTAATTAGTCCTCTGGCACAAAATAAATACTGACATTTTTGTGGATAATGTGTGCTGATTTTAATTTTGATTTTTTTCACAACTAACTTTATGGAATTAATTTCCATAAAAATGTCCTGACACACTAAAACAAAACAGTATTTTTAAACTTGGGGTAGTTTAAAAAGAAAGCTGATACTTCTATGTATAAAATGGATAAAATACAGAAAAATACCTGTTTGCTACATTCATTTTTGATTTTACAACATTATTCAACAATAGAGATAAGAATAAAACTACAATATAAAGCTATATTTTCACTGTTGATTGTGTGCAAGGATTTTTCACTTACACTGTTGTAATAGGGGAAAGTATTCCCATCTGTTACTGTTTAAATAGCTGATGCACCAGGAAGTTGTAAGACTGGACCATTAAACCAACACAGTTACATAGCAACAACAACAGGGTAACAAGGGAGCAGAGGGATTAAGAACAGCATGACGCCGTCCACTAATCATGCTTTTAAATCCATTATATCATAATTATCATCTGGAGGAAATGAAACAGGGATTAGGAATATACAGCTCAACATCATCATGAAGTTTTTGCAATAATGAGATCCAAAGCTTACAATATTTTTGACTATTCTTTCCTATTTTAGTCGCTGATTAAAGGTAGATTTGTACATATAGTTGATTAATTATGTTACTGTAACCTATTGAATGCATGAGATAGAATTTTATAAAACTTTTATACTTATTTCTACACTAGAGCTAGGGGAGTGGACCTACCCTGGGTTTGAAGGCGATCAGTTTAAGGATCATCTCCACAGTGAAAAGTCCAGTAAAGAGCATGTTGAGGATGTTCATGGCATCATTGAAATTTTTGGTCTGTCCATGATGCTGCAAAGACACATTAATAACTAATTAATGTCCACAAAGAAAGAGAGTTTTGCACACTTGCATTTATCACTGGGTGTGTGTGTGAGACTCACCTGCATGGCCAGACAGATGGTGTTGAGAAGGATGAGTGTGAACATCAGGTACTCAAAGTAGGTGGAGTTGACCACGTACCACACCTTGTATTGGTAAGGGTTCTTGGGGATGTAGCGACGCAATGGACGTGCCTTCAAAGCATACTCCACACACTGACGCTGTGACACACAAACACATAAGCATGCACAAACACAGAGCTTTGTCTTTCACTTTTGTCTGCTTATGTAGTTCTCTGACTCTTCATCACTGTCTCTTGTTGTACAATTGTCTTTTAGAAGTCTAAAAAAGCCCTTTTCCACCTTAAACTACTCTCCTCTTTCTCTGTGTATTTGCTTATTCTTGCTTAGACATGGATCGCCACAGAGAACACAGCTGCAGAGAATTTGTCTTGCTACTTCTTTTAGCTTTAGTCTCATCTTCTGTCTGAACTGCTGCAGCTCCCTCCTGGCTGGACTCCTGAAGTAGTTCAGCCCTTTAAACTCATGTTCAGCCTCTCCAGATTCTTCCATCTCCCACCCTCACTGCCTGGCCTCCATTCCCTCTCCCTTGCGCCTCTTGAATGACAAAGTGACTTTCCCACCTCAGTTTGAGCAATAGAGTCACTCTTATATTGTAACCTGAAAACTCATGTTTATCTTGCTGCTAAGCACAAGCATAAAACTGCAGCTAAACACACACAACATGATTTCAAAATTTCAGTAAAGGTTTGTACAAAACAGATAAAAACGTTACCTGATTCTTGTCCAGCTCACAGTTCTTATATTCTTGCTCTCCCTGCTCCTGGAATGTGACAATGACGAAACCAACGAAGATGTTCATCATGAAGAATGCAATGATGATAATGTAGATGATGAAGAAGATGGAGATGACCACGCGGTAATTGTAGATGGGCCCAACGTCCTCAGCATGAGAGTCGATGGCTCGGTATAGTAACCTGAGGGAAGGAAAGACAGGTGGAGTTTGTAGGACAGATTTAATTGCTTCTGACGCCAGGACACTGCTAAAAAAATGAAAGAGCAGGCAGTGTACAGACAGTTTGCAGATCAATATACATTTAATCTGTGTTTGTATGTAGACACACACCCTGGCCAGCCCTCAAAGGTTGACACAGCAAACAGGGCCATCATGCCCTGCAGGACATCGTCAAAGTTAAAGTCACTGTTCTCCCATGATCTCTCGGCTCTTTCGGGCTTCCCAACATCTCCATCCTTATACTTAATGAAGAAACCTCTGTAAAAACAAGTACACATTCAGATATCCACACATATTCACTTTTTAAACAGTAGTTATGACATAAAAGAGAGTTAGCAAGTTCATGTGCAGGAGGCATTCTACTGCTTCTTACCTGCACTCTGCCTGAGTTTGCTTAGAGCTGTCGCTACAGGAGAAGAACTTGCCCTGATGGGAGAATACATACATTTAGCATTAAAAAAACATGATCAGGACATTATTTGAGGCCAGTAGAAAGGTGAATCAGTCTTTACCTTAAAGAGTTGTACTCCAATGCAGGCGAACATGAACTGGAGCAGCGTGGTGACGATGACAATGTTGCCGATGGTCCTGATAGCCACAAACACGCACTGCACAACATGCTGTAAACACACCAAAAAAAGTGAGTATGCAGGTGTATCCCTTTTGATAGGAACAGAGTAAATTCATAGAGGTGTGTGTTTTGATATGTGTAAACATCTTAACCTTTAGTCCCTTGGCTCTGTTGATGGCCCTCAGTGGTCTGAGCACTCGCAGAACTCTCAGGATCTTCACCACATTAATTGCACTGGACCTGAAACCACAGATTGGATTAAACTGCTGACCAGACAAAGTAAGACAACTCATATTTTATTATTCGCAAGGTGGGAACAACACACATCCTAGGGCACTTTCAATAGCAACCGTGTTAAACTGTTCACACAAACTGTGGTGAGTCAAAAACACAAAGACCAAGACAATTCAACACACAAGCTAATGAATTTAAAATTATAAAGATAAAAGTAAACTGAATAAATGAACCAAATTACATCTAAAACAAAACAAGAAGTATGATTAAAAATAATCCCTGGAACATTTAAGACAGTGTTTCCCAAACTCCAAAATGGATCAGAGACCCATGTTACTGGGTCACAAATTAGCAGATAGAATAAATAAGAATTTTGTGATAAATAAATCTATTTTTCCTTTTTAAATACAAAAAAAGTTATTTTTTGCTACGCTGGTCCATTTAGCTCAGATGTGGGTTTTTTTTGTCCTTTTTCCTCTTTTTTGTCATGTTTTAGTGCAAGTTTATAGCGAAAGCTTCTTATGAGTTGGTGAAAAACTTAACATTTCACTCAGAAAAGCTGGTTATTGCTGTAATATACTTTTATCATGTAACAAATAGATATCATATATACATTTTAAATGTATGTTTTTGCATTCTTTAATAGCAGTTAATAAAATCAGATTCAAGTGCAATTTACGATGGATTTTTTTAAAGTTGGTTCCAGGAGAGACACCAAATTTCTCTTCTGAGTTTCAACCTGAAAAAGTTTGGGAAGCCCTGATCTTAAGCAAGCAATAAATGAAAATACCCACAGTTTTCTGTAGGAATTATACAACTTTGGTTTGTGTAGGGCAAAGTCAAGTATGTCAATATGTTTAAATTAATTCTATTTTACAAAATGTATGCTGGAAAGTAATTTACTGTGTTTCAAACTACCTAAGACTACCACTATGTTAAATATTTCTATTTATATATATCTCAGATTTATTAAAGGGGACTGGAAGGGTGTATATTATTCTTAAGAAGTCAAACACAGGTTTACATTCCTAAACAAGGGGGCCAGATATAGAAAAAAATGTAATCTGTTGGAGGACATTTTCTACGATTGAAATAATAAAGAACATTTTATTTTATATGTTTTTGTTTTTTGTGAACAATAGCAACTAATAAGGAAATGGTTGAGAGTATTAAGAGTTGTGATTGATGGTCATGTTTTATGAATGAAGAGCAGACAGCATGGGTTTAGAAACAACTGTCGGCTGTCTGAAGAATATTCAATACACTGTAATAAAACTGTATTACAGAACAAAACACACAACACTCCATACACATAATTCATGGACAGACACACACATACAGACACAGAGAGACCAACACAAAGACACAAACCAACATTTACAGGCAAAAAAAGAGTTATTTTGCTGTAAGAGAGTGTCAGTACAAGCCAAAGGTCAAACAGTATGACCTTTAAAAGGAAAGTGTATAAAGGAAAAGTTTTTACATACTGCCAAAAAAATACATTGACATTCTGAATTTAAAAAAACTACCGTTTGTAAAGGTTATATATTTGTCCTTCTGAGGCTTGTCAAGTTGAATTATTACTGTTTGACAGGCTAAAAATCTAGCTTATAGTATCTTTTACTGGTAATTTAGGTTTCTAATCAACATGCCAGTAATTCAGTGGGCTGAAGAAAACTTTTTCCCATAGTGTGAAAAGAGTAAAAGGAAAAAAGTGTATTCAAAATGTCAATGTATTCTTTTAGAAAGTGACTTTTTAGAGGGTTAAAGGAGTGATTTTTAGGAGGTGACATTGCTCTTAGTCTACTCTTAAACAGAAGGTAAGGAAAGACTTGTTGTGAAACTTTTTACACAGGAAGGTAAAGTTTAGAGGCAGTTAAAGGTAGTTCATATGGAGTAGGATGTTGTCTGCCACATATCACAGTCAAACCAGCTGTGGAGATACGTAAATGATATATAAATAACATATGAAATGAATAAAGTTGTGCTTCATGGCACAACAGAAACATCTGATGTTTTAGAAATGTTGTAATTTGTGTTAGTACTGTTTTTAACTTAACTTAACACATTTAAAATAATAATCCCAATAAACATCTCCATATTACTTTCTACAGTTTTACTTCAGTGTGTACATATACTTAAATGGACAGATGGGAGAGGTATAGATATAGAGGCTATCCCTTAAGAGACTGTTTATTATTGGCTAGTAATATCAGCACAACCTCACCAGAGGAAAATAGAGTTCATACTAAAACTGCAGTACAACAATTTACAGACACAAATCATCAAGCACCATCACAATTAGTTTGACTGTGATATATTCAAGAAATATCCCACACGCAAACTACTTTTAACAGGCAAAAAACACTGATTTCTAGCATCCAGGTGTAATTTCTATAGCCTAGGAGAGTTAATTTTATCCAGGAATATCAAAACTGAGTTTGACTTGCCCTCAAATCTTTGATAAAGATCAACCAAACCTATTAACATCTACTGGATAAGATTAAATCCAATTATTATAGCATTTTGGTCTGCAACACGTGCAAAAACATACCATGTGTTCATAACAACAAATCATCCTTTATTATCAATAGCGTGCAATCCCAGTAAACTACACCTGTTGATAACATCATAGATGACAGTCTTGGAATTTTAATAAAACTCTCCAAAACCATAGAAATATCAACAGAAAAGAGTGACAGTTTTACAGAGTTAAGGTGAAGGTCTGTTAAGGGAGTTATTAATACGGCTAATATGGACTTACGTCGAGAAGTCTAGTCTATTAAGCATTAGAGACAGAGAGTGTAGTATAGCATATTAAAAAGCAGAAAATATTACAGCATTTCAAGGCGTTATTTGCTACGAGAAACAGAGAACATTTTTAATAAACATCACAGAGATAGAAGGGGATTGGGAGTAATGAAGTGTAAAGTTGTTAGAGAATAGAGACAAGTGAGAAGCATGAGGCAATTTACAAATGAAAAGGTTTCCCCACTTAGGTACTTAACAACTTGCTTTGTGCATTCTTGGACTGGGCCCGTGTCTCATGCACTAATCTTTATCTGGCTGAATAGTCCAGCAATTTAACATGTAATAACACAAATGCATGTTTTAATGATTCTGTAAGCATCACTTGCAATGTCGCTTGGAATTGTCGCCTACTGATGTTGGAAATATCAGTGCACAAATGTTTGATTGAAATACTAAAACAGTAAATAACTGAAGAGTCAAATGGGACAACAATATAAAAACATGCATCAGAATTAATCATATTGCACTCACTGTATTCCAGAGGAGATGAGGGACACACTGACTACCACCAGGTCCAGGATATTGAAATAGTTTCTGCAGAATGATCCTTTATGGAGGAAGGCTCCATAGGCTGTCATCTGTAAGGGTCAAATTTAATATTTTAGAGTCAAATAAAAAAACATCAAATCACAGTGTAGTTTGATGAGCCACGCAGAAGAAAGTGATATTGACTGCCCTACTTTGAACATTGAAAAAAGGTTAAATATCTGTTAACAGTTGGTTTTGGTTATAAATTTCTTTTTGAAAGTTATTATTGCCAAGATTGCACACTAAAAGTTACTGAGAAGTTACTTCTCTATGGTTTTATTTCCCTGATGCAGCAAAGCCCTCTCACCAGGCACATCACAGGGTTGTAAAAAAAAGTAAACACTGTGCAGCAAAACTTTAGTCTCTGCTACTATCCTGCATGCGTTTGATATTTCCCACCTAACCTACATTGAAAACATTAAATACTACCTTAAGAATGATCTCTATGGTGAAGAGTCCAGTAAAAACATGGTCTGCATAGCCCAGGATCTGAAAGCACAACCAAGAGCATCATTAGGCACCTTTGGAACATACAATCAAGTGAGTCCCTAAGAGGAAGCTCCTCTTAGAACTTTACACCATCAAGGGCTACTTTACTGTTAGCATTCGAACCAACAAACAAGAACATTTAGGCTAAGTAACATTAGCCAACTAGCCATTGGAATAGCAATGCCAGTTCTGCAGGAAATACAACACTAAAAATATAACAGATGTTTGTCAGTGTTTTATAAGCTGCCATTATAAACTGACTAAGGTTTAACACGTGTCTTTAAAAATGTCAGTTGTCAGTGTTGCCTTGGCTCAGGCTTTCAACCAATCACACTTATATCAATCAAGGATCTTCAAGAGCTTGGAGAGAAAATGTCTATTGTTTTTGGTTTAGAGATACACTTTCAATTATACTGCTGGACTAATGTACACTGCACAATATCATTTCTGGGATTGGACCAACAATGTTTTTACCCAATAAGCTCTGGCTTTCTATCAGGAGACAGAAGCATTATGTCACCAGTTGCATTTGCACTGCAGGTAAACAATGACAAAACTTGGAAGTATATCAAGGTTGCACATCATTGCTGAATGAATTCAGCAACCTTCAAAACCTTACTCAATGAAAACCAGCTTTGTGTTCTTGTTGCTTTTATGGCTCTACCAGTAAGGAACATAACCATGTCTGGGTCTTCGCTCATTTGGAATTGTTTACAGGGTTGAAATAAAGAGAGAAACAGAAAGAAGTGCAATTCTGCAGTGGTTAGAGCTGAACTTGTGGTCAACTGTAGCAGAGTCCTGGATGACTCTGCAACATACTGAAATAATAATGCTGAGGTTCAGAACTAAGGATAATGAAATCCAATTTTACTTAAATAGACTTTGAAAATAGAGGAGAATATAAAAAAAACAGATTTATTATTTCATTAAAGTTTTAGACTAAGGTTAATTGATGTAGACTAATATACAGCAACCTATACCATGGCCAAGGAAAAAAATACAATAAAATAAATCTTTATTAGCCCTCGGGGATCTTGTTTACTGAGGGAAGAAACAAAATAAAAGAACAGATACAGCACACACAGTGCTCAGTCTTTTACACTTGAGATACAACGCACAAATAAGACCCATTAACACAATGCTGATACATAACAATATGGTGTTAAATGCGTGTCGACATCTGCAGTGCAGATATATCATTCATTAATGCAAATAGTACATTTTTTTGTGGTAGGGATCTTTAGCTTTGTTGTTAATGTTGCTAAAATGTGTGGTATGAAGATGGTTGAATCTACCTTAAATCATTTAACCAAATCTTAGATGATGGGTCACAATGTAAAGTATAGTGTGTATCATGTACTGATAGGCTCCATATGGTCTAGAAGTTAGGATTTCTGTTTTCAGTGGAAACAGTTGTGTATCTTTCAATCAGCATTTCATTACGCTGCCATACACTCTTGTACTTTCATAGCACAGTTTGAACTGGACATCCACCCTGTACATACACTACACAGTACATAATTTGATCTCTATAATGGAATTGTCATGTGATTGGTGCTAGAGTGTTTCATGTAGCACCTTTAAGGTCAAACAGCCTTTTCCATTGTTGTTGTGTGCAAATGAATAAATTACATTTCAAATATTTTGATCTTGGAACACAGAGAAATGTGTGTTAAACTAAAAGTCAACATAGTATTATAATAAACACAATACAATTCTTTGCTGTACATGTACATAAGTACAATCATGTAGAGCTGCAAGTGTGGCTAGAAAAAAGGAAAAGAGTTAAATTGACCAAACAAAGCTTAACAGGCATTTCACATCTTCTTAACATGAAGTTAATCACAGTTGCATTACTCTGGAAGAAATCTCATTAAGTGTAACCGTCCAGTCACAATAAGCTTTGGTTGCTCTATATGTTGCTGACGGCTATAATCCATTTAGCGCAGAATGAATGAGTGTGGGCAACTAATGATGGCTGCGTTGTTTGCCTCTGTCTGCCCCTTCTTGGTTATTTGACCCTGAATGCGTATATATTGTATTTACATTTCAATACATGTTGATTTTTTTACTTTGTGTGTGTGTATGTGATACCTGGTTTCTGAAGGAGTCATTCTTGACTGGATCCTCTGCTGCTAAACTGATGCTGCTGAGCAGGATGAAGAAGAGGATGAGGTTGGTGAAGATGTTGTGGTTGACGATCTTATGGCAAAGAACCCTGAATCTAAGAGAAAGAGAGAGAATAATATTTAAGTTTCTTGTTACTTGAGTACATGGAAATCTTAGCCGATAAAAAATGTGAAGATATGGGAACAAAATGATGAAAAAATACAGGCCAAGTCTGAAAGGGAGGGAAGAAAAGGGGGAGGAAAAGGAAAGTAGGCAGAGGGTAAAATTCAGTGTCCTCTTACTTATTGGTGTGGCTGAAGATGAAGAAAGCGCGGGCTTCAGGCATGGGAACGGCCTTCTCCTTCAGCTGAATGTCAGAGAGAGGCCGCGGCCTCGGGCCTACCGGCATCTCTGGCTCATCCTCATCATCATCTCCTGATGAGAAGGAAGAAAGGAATGGTAGTGAGAGAAAATGTGAGGGTAGAAAAGCAGGAGGCATAAGAGAGGAAATAAGAGAGGCATAAGAGATAAGAAAAAGTAAGAAAAGAAAAGAGAAGTGGAACAATTGCACCATGTTTACACCAAAATCAATCAGGAAATCTAAATGTTTTTTTTTTGAGCTGCTGTGTAATAATAATCATTCATCTAATCATTTCTCCATACACACAATACGCATATCTGGTTTGTGTGTTACCTATGTAATCATTGGCAGGATATGGGTTCTTCTCCTCACTCTCATCTCCACAGTACTCATCCATGTTAATCTGCAAACAGAGAGCATTACATTTATTTACCAATACATACAGTATTGTACTTGTGTACTGGAATTCTGTGCTTACTTCACTCTTTCTCGTCTATATGTACCTTAGTAGCAGTGTTGGTCTCTCCATCAGAGGTGATGGATTTGAGCTCTATCTTCTCCTTCTTCTCCTCCTCTAGTGGTGGCTTCTCATTGTTATGTTTCTTCTCTGGACTGGCCAATCTAAGAACAGAAAAAAAAAACACTTGATGTGATGTCATAATTAAAACAAAAGAAAAATGGGCAGGCAAACAGTTGTTCTTCATCACACTTTATTTTCAGATCAATGCAGGTTACACCCAAGAAGGAGATATTTAATGATTTGTGCCACTAAGGGGAATGCTATCATCCTCAGTTGTACTAAAATCTCCCATTACCTTTGCTGATAAATGACCTTTGTAGGCACTGGGATGCTGAAATGACCTAATAAAATGGGTTTAGACAGAAAGGCAAAGCAGGCAAATGTCAGCCTGAATTAAAACCTGAAGTAAGAGTTTATGCTCTAATTGTGAGGCATATTTAGTCCAGTAACAGGATCCTTAAATGCCTCTGAAGATTACTGACTATCCTGGATGCTGTAAGCTAAAGCTCTCACTCTAAGCTGCTGAGATTGGCCAAACTCTCCCACTCCCTCTGTTACCCTACCAGTTTTTTTCAGTGTTAGTTTTTTTCCTCAGCTAATTGTGTGCCTGTCTTTCCTCCTTCTGTACCTGGCCAGTTTTTTCCTCTCCTTCTCCTCTTCCTCTTCTTTTTGGGCTGATGTCAGGCTCTCAGCATCTGCCAGATTGTCCACAGCGATGGCCAAGAAGACATTCAGTAGGATATCTGTTCAGAGGGGTGAAGTTAAAGATGTTGCTGACCCATCAGATTGTCAGTTTGAAAGGCTGCTAACAACCCAGGTGGGATAAGTAAATAATAAGCAACCTTTCTGTATCTGAAAGACACTGAACTCCCAACAGCATAAGCAGAGACATTCAATGACCTCCAGCTGTTTTGGCTTTGCAGCATCTTAAAGTAGTTAAATATTAGATCACTCATTACTACTCTACCTCCCTTTAGACCCAAATTAAGCGGCTTTGTAGCTTTTTTATGTATGGCTCTCTTGTGGCAGGATACAGTTTCCGCAGATGAAGAGGATGATGAAGTAGATGCAGACCAGCATGCCGGGAAAGGATGGTCCACCGTACGCCATGATGCCGTCATACATGACAGAGTTCCAGTCCTCTCCTGTTAGGATCTGTGGAGAGGGAAATAAACAGGTTAAGAATATCATCTGCATTAAAAATGGTCTTTTTACATCGCATTTATCAAATCTGTAAGCCTCACAGTAGAAGACTTTTTTGTGCTGTACAAATATGATGATAGTAATTTCACGGACACAAGCTGAGAATGGAAGACAGATGAGGGGCATGCAGTTTTATTACCTGAAACACAGTGAGCAGAGACTGGGGAAAGTTGTCAAAGGTGCTGCGTCGGGTCTCGTCGAAGTTGAATTTCCCCCCGAAGAGCTGCATGCCGAGCAGGGAGAAGATAATGATGAAGAGGAAGAGCAGGAGCAGCAGGGAAGCGATGGAGCGAACAGAATTTAGCAGGGAGGCCACCAGGTTGGACAGAGAGTTCCAGTATCTGAGGGAGAGAGATGCAGTTAATATTTGCACATGTGCAAAAATGAAAGTAGATAAAACACATTTATCCCTCATAGACACACACTTTGCTTGTCTATTTTTACTTTGCTTCCCCTTTTTCTTCTCAATTTAAGACCGTATATCCTGAGGACATTTAGTAATACAATAGCTGCTATTGTCTTTCTCTGTCCAGAACTGCAGTAGGACACTTTGAATGTGTGTGTATGTGTGTGTGTGAATGAGAGCAAACAATCTTTGTCAGCAAAACTCATAGTAGATTCGATCCAGTCTGCGACCTCTGCTGTATGTCATACCCCTCTCACTCTCTCTGTTTCCTGTCTGCCTCTTCACCTGACTCAGGCAAAACATTTCCAAAAAAAAATATCTTTAAAAACATCTTTATTAACCTGGTTATTTTGAAGATTCGCAGCAGTCGTACACAACGTAACACAGAGATGCCGAGAGGAGACATGATCTTCGTTTCCACCAAAATGGTCTCAAGAATACCCCCACATACTACGAAGCTGTCGAAGCGATTGAAGAGCGAAACGAAGTACGCCTGTGGAGAGTTTAGAGAGAGCGTAAAATTTAATAACAAGAAGATTAGAATGAAGACAAGAGTTTATGCTTCTCTTGACAATAAAAATACAATCTTTTCCCATAGAAATGATTGGATGAAAAATTATGTTACTTTTGGCCACCTACCTGTAGACCCAGACTGTACATCTTTAACAGCATCTCACCAGTGAAGAGTGCTAGCAACACCTTGTTAGCTATGTCTGAGAAGGAGGAAAGAAAAAATAGAGAAAGACAGGAGGGTTTAAAATCAGGTTGGAATAAAAAGGGACAGGAAAAGAAACAGTGGAAAGAGAAAGACAATCCAAAAAGGTAAATAATTTAAGAAGGATCAGAATGGAAAGAGGTCTATTTTTGTGCATGGGAGTGTGGGTGCATTCATGTACCTTGTACATCGGTTAACCACTGCGGCTGCTGGTGATGTTCAGAGGCGATAGTCAGAGTGTTGAGGAAAACCAAGAAGATGACCAGCCAATAGAACACCTGTGATTTGACTGCTGCCCGGCACTTCCTCCTACACAGCCTGTTCCACCTCCGGGAGTATCGACTGAAGAGCAAGAAGCAGAGATTGAGAGAGAGAGAGAGAGAGAGAGATGAAGAGGTGAAGAAAGATGGGGGAGAGAAGAGGGAGGGAAGAGGGAAGGATGTGGGAAAAGAAAGAGAGAGGCATGAGGGTCAAAAACAGAAGTGGAGGGACAGAGAAGGGTGACAAGAGAGAAAGAGGAAGAGCCAGGGCCCATGAGAGAAGATATAAGAAAAAAACAAAAGGATGATCAACAGAAACAAGTGAAGAAGAGAGTGAAAATCAAACAGCGGAGGAGAGAGAAGAAAAAGAAAGAGTCAATTAGACTGTCTACAGAATTGTGATGACATCACCCCTTGGCCTGTGGTTGGCTGTTGTTTGAGAGCAGAGCTGTGGAACAGTTAGTCATCCTCCGAGACGTTTCACACCAAGGAGAAGCCAGAATAAAGAGCTTTGTTGCAGTACGAGATATGCACCGTTTGAGGAACAAAAAAGGAACACTTATTCTTATGAAATGATTGTAGGCACAAATTTAAACTGAAATGTGTTAAATTGTGATTCACACTTCAAGGAAAAAGCATGCTTCTAAAAAGAAGAAGCGTTTCAATGTAGTATAGAACAAAGTTTCTTTCTTTTTAGACAATTCTACATGTTCAGTATTTTGTTGCACACAAGGACTTTTGCACTTTTGTTGCCCTCTACTGTTGAAAATAAGAGCCATTGTTTCTGTTAATTGCCAGCTTCACACCTCACAGCCACATCTATGTGGACCAGCAAAGAACCCAAGCATTTTTCTTTACCTTCGCCCACATTCAAATAATTGGACAGCTAAAGTATTATAACTGTCCTTTAAATTCTACTAACAATAATAGTAACAACAACAGAAATAAAAACAAAATCAAGGTATCTCAGCCACAAGTGAAGTTTTAGGACAGTTGCTGACAAGACGCGATTAAAAGAATTTGCTCCAAACTACCTTGAGTGTAAACTAGGAGACAATGATTTTTTAATGATAGACAAAGTGAATAAACAAGAACAATCATGATACAGCTAAGATGAACAGAGGTTAAGAAATGTATGCATTAATCAGACTGTGCTCGAAAATGACTGAACTGTATAAACAAAATTGGTAGATAACTATTAAATCATCGCTATAATTTAAAAAGGGTAGTGGAACCTCGACATGAGAGAAGGTACGAACTGTCCACTTGTGAAGATTAAAGGACCTTGGGGTGTCTCACTTGCTTGAGTTATCTCTGCTGGAAACTGACTCAGCCTGGATTTTGGTGTTTAGAGAGGAAGACATAGCTGAGAAGAGCCCCTCTCTCTGACCTTGGCAGCGTGGTTATGACTAGACAAGTGGAGGGATTGTTCTCAAGCTGACACTTCTCTGTATTTGATGTGTGGAGTCGGCATGCTGGCGCCAGAACTGTAATGAGTTACCCTCTTGTAAGACAACAGAGACTGAGCAGAGAGCGTTTTTTTTTTTTGTTTTTTATTCATCACAGACCAGCTAGCTATTATTTATTATATATAAAACACCTAAATGAATCTGGATCATTGCATCCTAATCAAGTCTCTCGCTTTCTTCTGTTGTGAGTGTCTACCTAGTATTTCTTCAGTGACACACTACAACACCAGACCTGCTTATAATAATATTTGTCAGGTGTTGTTTCTGTAGCACTTCTTCTCAAAAAGATCAACACAGCTCATGAGGAAGTGTTGTCCTTCTCTGTCTATACATAATGTTTACATAATTTGAGTGTGTGTGAGCTGTGTGAGAAGAGTGAGTTATGGCACACAGCGGCCTTTGCCATGATGCACACTGATTGTTACATGGGACACAACTCACAACACGACACAAGCGGACATGCATTTTTACATTAAAAAGACATGTCATCGTTAATGTCATTTGTCACAATGGATGACCTTTAAAGAACACAGTTGGCTATTTGCATTTATTTTTTTTGAAAAGATCAATTTTCTTGAGAGGAATAGTTTGACATTTTTAGCAATGACACTCATTTGCTTTCTTGCCAAGAGTTAGATGAGAAAATCCAACCCACTCCCATTTCTGCCTGTTATATATGAAGCTACAGTCAGCAGCTTATTGGCTTAGCTTAGGACAAAGATTGAAAATTTAGCAAAACTGCTATGAAGTTATTAAACCTTTGGACAGAGCAAGGTTAGCTACTTCCAGTATTTGTGCTAAGCTAAGCCATCAAGAGGGGTTTCAATCTTCTCATCTAACTTCTGGTGAGAAAGCATGTGTAAAAGGAAGTGCATTTCCAAAGAAGTTACACTCATCCTCTCAAGAGCAGGTCTATCTGTTGCTATGTCAGTTTCTTGGTGTGTGCTTGTGTATGAGTGTGCACAAGAAACACACACACACACACACACACACACACACACTTTCAACGACTGTACAAATACCACAGCAGTAAGGACATTAGAGAAGACGAATTAAAAGACTGTGGTAAACAACATGTACTAACCTGAACTTGGATTTGGAGATCCTATTTCTGGAACACAGAGAACAGAATGGATTATACACACACACAACACACATATAGACAAGTACACAACATGAAAGGGGTGACCTGAGAATGATAAAGGGGGAGGGCATCCCTCATTATCACAAATGACTAAGCAAATATGTTCCTTTATCAACTTAGTCGCCCAAGTCTAGTATTTCCTGCAATTTTGAGATGGTATTATTTGGCATCGACAGGGACACATTTGCTTGTTTAGGCTCTGAGATGAACTAGACTGAAAGCTGTCATTATGAAAACATAACAAATCACCCCCTGACACATATACAGTGGCATCCAGTCAAAAGAAAAAATAAAGCTGTACGTTTGGAATTCCTCCAATCAGCCCTGGTGTGAACAAAACACAAGTTGTTAACAGAAAAATGTCTGTTGATTGTTCACCACTGTAACAGTAAAAGGTACACACATAAAGTACTGAGGACAAAGAGATTATGAAAGACATTGTCTTTGGAAAGAGAAGAAAGGGGAGTAGACGATCAGATAAGAGAAGAAGAAAAGACAGTGAGAGGAGAGGAGAAGAAAAGAGAAAATAATGACCACTGCGGAAATCTGATTCCACTACATGTCAAATTGTTTCAATCTGTTATGTTCAGATAAGATGATTCAGCTGATTGAGGCTGTCTGAGGCTGTTCTCTCAGCTGAGGGCTGGTTAACGACAACCAAACTTTATGGACAAAATGGTCCAAATATCTGATTAACAGGTGAATGCAATAACCACGTCCAAAGATGTACAAGACAGTGTTTTACGGCTCCCTTTGCTGCATTTAATTTTCATTTGAGTGCTTTTACTAATATTGAAAAATGCACAAATCAAAAGTGATCGTAGTAGTATCACTCACTGTTGCGTACAGTTGTTGTGAAACTGTGTACTAATCTTGTCTGTAAAAGCAGATGAATTGACTGACCCGCTGACTGACTGGCTGACTGACCGACTGAGTGAAGCAATGAAATGACTCACTGACTGACTGAATGAAAGAATAAAATGACTGACTGGCTGGATATAGGGGCTGACAGTACGCACGTCTCTTCTCTCTATGTGTCCGTCTCGATTATTAGAACCGCGGGCGCCGAAGTAGCTCCTACCCCGAGGTCTGTCTCCATAGTGATGTGAAGAAGAATTGACAAACACTAAAAGTCTCAAATTCTATCTCCATAATAGTGTAAGCAAATGCCCCTGGCCAGACTTGTTGCAGTTTCACAGAGGGAAGACTGCATTTTCAGTCTTCCAGTGCAAGGTTTACTATATACTTGGTCAGATCACTGTAATAAATGACTTAGTTAAGTAAAACTTCTCAGCTTCTCTGTTGGTAATAAAAAAGAAAGACGGATGCTGTAGACCAACACAAATTTATGTAAATTTTCAAACCAAATAAGGTTTATTGTGCTGTTTTTTTACAAGTTATGGATGAGAAAATTACCCCCTGAGCCACAAAGATGTTTATTGTTAGTCATACCGAATATATATATGTATAAATTTAAATAATCTGCTAGCATGTGGTGATAGTTATTTTGTTGAATATTCAAGCTTTGATACACACAATGGCTGAGTGTGTACTTGTGCAAACTGAATCAGCTGATGGAGATGGTCAGAAGGGGATAAAGGCTCCAGAAATAGCTGGTAAGAGAGTTTTGAGTTAAGATTTTTTTTTTTTTTGTCAAAGCAGAAAAATTAGTACCTGAAATTCCCTCATGTAGAGTTCTAACAATTAGTCTATTACAGTAATTGATTGGCTGAATGACAGAAAATTAACTACTGTGAGCTTTGATATTTAAATGAGAATATTTGCTAATTTTTAATGCAAAACCAGCAAAAATTGTTGGAACAAGCTTCTCACACATTAGGATTTGATCTTCTTATTCATGTATGCCACAAAAATGAATACCTTCGATTTTTGTACTGTTTGTAAGATAAAACAAGTTAATTTCAAGATGCCCAAGGTAGTATGTGTTGAGTTTGTGGCACCTCCTGAAGATTCAGATATGAAAAATCCTTGTTTTTAGAGTTGTTTTGGTCTGACAGTTGACAAATAAACACAAACAACTTCACAAAGACAAAATAACAGATGGACAGCGAGAGTACAGATAAACAACAGTGTGCCATCCAAGTGTGCCTACTTGCTGTACTGTTCCCCTTGTCAAGAGTGTTTTTGATTCAGTATGATTTCTCCTCTAAATTGTCTATTTCATACTCTTTTCTATTCTATTCTGCTTCATTCCCAGTTATGTATGAACAGCTTTGTATGTAGGTGTGTTTGCTTGTGTGTGTTGAAGTGGGTTTGCTGAAGTCACGGCTCCGGTGCGGCCTTGTGTCGAAGGAAAAAAAAAAGGCAACACACTTGTTTAAATAATGTAAAAAGTGAAAGGAGATGGGGGGAGCAGGAGCAAGTGAGTCAGCTGTTCGTGAGCTCCCACAGGAAAGCACTTAACCAGCAAACACACGAAACACACAAACAGTGGAGATGGTTGCAGTTTGCAAAGAAGAACCCCGTCTACTTGCCCCCATCGCCCTGTGTGACTCTGTCCACTTCCTGGGCACCATCATCACATAGGACGTCAAGTGGGAGCAGCAGTTTTTACAACACTTTCTTCTTGACTGCAGCTGGCCAAACCAACAAGGCCAAAGACCACCACTGACTCTCAACCCCCCAACCACAAATCCAGCAGTTACCACATACTACATTAAGGTCTGCGGCATCTGAATCCATGTGCCACATTCTCACAAATGGTGACTATTACTTGCTTTTCATCTTCACATTTTTCATCTTACTTTGTTATTGTTATGCACCAAAACTCCAAGTCAAAGTCCTTGTTTGTGAAAACTTGGCAATACAACTGATTCTGATTCCAATGAGAGAGAAGAGAGACAGAGAGAAAGAAAGAAAAAGGAAATAAAACCTGATTACAATCTAAATATATCCATGTCCTGCTTTTCTGCTGAAGTCCTACATAATGACCAAGCTTGTGTTTTATCACATTAGTCAATAAGCACTTTAAACCCTTTCATTTCATCTTATTATTGAATTTATATACTGTAATGCCATCAGTTAAGATCATAGCCCTGGACTGATTGGTACTTCATAAAAATAAACAGCTATTCAAAGCATAATTTTCACATTTTAAGGTTCCTTGACAGAGTGAGGTATAAAACCTTCTCATGACACAACTGGATAAACTCAAAAAACAAAGGTTACAAATTATAAAAACAGGGAAGAATGTACTTTTCAGAAATATGGATGAAAGCAATGACACATTTATATTTTCATATCAAAATGAGTCCACAAACACGTTGAAAACATTTTAATATTCCTTTCTTAGGTACCCCCACAACCTTTAGCTTTCAATATGGATATTTAGATCCAGCATACTACAAATAATAATAAGGCACTGGTGATGTAGTGTGAGATCAATTCCTCTTAGCCCGAACTATGTTTCACCAAGCCCACAGATTTTAGGGCAAAAATTCATTGTGTTTGCTAAAAAAGAGTTAAAAAGACAACTTCTGGAACCAGTACCTCTGCTTATTTGTCTCTTCAGATCCACCAAGCTTCTCTAAAAATTTGATAAGTTTGCAGTATGATGACAACACACCCTTCTCTGGTCTCCTCTTAACAGTGTCAGAGCTTTGAATTTTTCCAAACCTCCGTGAGCTTGATGAGACAGAGGTCTGGCTTAGAGAGATCAGTGAAGGATAGAGGCTGGCTAAGCCACTTGTACCATGACTAACCCTTAAGCGCTAATACAGGAAAGATGCGGGATTGAGTTTATCCTCAGGATTGATAAAAGGTGACTGAGACAGCTGAAGGAGAGAAGGAGGAGATGAGTTTTGTATGCGAGAGGGTGATGCACTTACGCTAGCCGGGTACAGCAGGTCTCTCCCTCCACGTCTCCCCCGGGGACGTTGTCTGTGTTGACTGATTCATTCTCACTGGCTGGCATGCTCACTGAGAGACAGAGAGGAGCAGAGGCAGAGAAGAGGAGAAATGGAAAGAAAATCAGAAAAGGAGAAAGATGAATTAACAGGACAGGGCTGCATATCCTTACTTGCATAATTTTTACTACACAAACACATAATTGAGAGCTACAAAGGGCATCCAGTACTGAGAAGCTACACTGGACACTGTGTCAAACACTGTTAAATCTAATTTCAGAAAGAAAAATCTCTCCATTATATGCATTTGCACTGATTGCCTGTACTGATTACACACTAAGTTGCCACACTAGCAGTATTTACCGGTCAGGGATCCTGAGACACAACTCTCTTCAACAGCTATTAAGATGGATTTCGATTTCTAAGCTGAGGGATTGCTCAAATCCTGGTGAATTAAATCTTTACAAAACCCTTTTGTGGTTTTACAGTTCATGTAGATGCTTAACTCGCTGTAGATTTTAGTACTTGGTCTGCAAACCTTGCAAGGGATGTTGGGGCTTAATTGCAGACAAGATTTTAAAAAAGACCTTGAAATGCTTTTTTATTCAGTCTTCTAAACTTTTATCAAGCTGTCGGAGCTTTTTAAAGGAAAAATAAAGCCATGGCACCAAAGGTTTAATTTTTTTGCAGATGTGTAAACGGGTAGAAAGCTCACTGGGCCAAATCTTACTCTGTTTTAAAACTCATGGAAACTGCATATGTGTCACTTTGTCATTATTTAAAAAGACAAGTGTAATAAGGTGTTAAGAAGAGACTGCTGTAGAGGAAGGAGTCATATGAATCGGAAGTTAAGGATGTAAAAGTGATAAAAAGGAATTACAGGGAAAACTAACTTAAAGCAAAGGAGGTGGATGGAAGGGGAGAAAGAAAAAGGACGAATGTGGAGATGGCTGGTTGAGAGACTGATACAAAGTGATACATTGCTTTTTATTGCTTCTGTCAGTCTTTGCCTGCCTGGGGGAATGAGCTGCACTCCCCCCACTGTCACCTCAAACACTTATTGTAACACCCTCTGGGCACCGGAGTCAGATACTGCATATGAATCTTAATGGGTCTTGTGTTAAAATAAGATATCTACTTTAAAAAAAAAAAAAAAGAAGCAAAACCTACTCTTGCAAAAAAGACTCTTAGCATGAAACTTAGGGACGTGATTGGCACTTTAGATGAGAGGACATCTTAAAAAACATTATTCAGGACTGTTCTCCATTGCATCAGCAGCAGTTGAACAGTTCATGTGTACAATGTGTTTGAAGATGCTTTCCCAACATAAATTTTAACCTGATTTTAGTCCTGCACTTATGCTGATATTTCAATAGTGTTTCATGCAGAATTGCTGATAGGAAATCAAATAATCACATCTAATGTTGCACTGAAAAAAGGCAAATCATGTTGAACGTATATGGACAAATTATATGACCTTGGATAAATATAGATAAATAATTCAAGGTCAAACAAATAAGCAATCAACCAAAGCAAAGAAAAGCAAGCAATGTCTCTCTCAGCATGCAGTCATTTATCCAAAGCTAAAGGGGGTAGCATTCATCAAGCCATTCTTCATTCAAAGTCTTGGCTGCAAAACAAACAAAAAAAACAAAACAAAAATAACAACCCTGACAAAATGTCCAGTTTTTACAACAGCATTCACATCTCTTTTTGCAGACCAACCCAGTTCCCAGGGCAGATTTCAAAAGGATTTCTAACAATGGATTTCATATAAATTAGTAAATAAGATTTGCAGCATTCATAGGTTTAAAAATGTATTTTTTATGCTGTGTTTTATACCATCAGCTGACTTGCAAGCACTTTGCTAACACAAGACTTCAAAGTAAGGTACAATAAGTGAGGAGTGTACTTTGCCACATGGTTGGTGATGGATGAATTCTGTCTTGTAGGGATCAAGACCTGAACACTAAGGCCTCTGCTGTGAACAAGCTGTTTGTTCCCTCTTCTCAACACGTGCCACCTGCTGCTATGCTACTTAGTTAAAAGCACTCGGGGCCCTCCAGTCTCTCCAAAGGCTAAAGCCTTTCAAATATAAAACTAGCCTGGTGCCTTCTCCTCAATGGAGTTCTGAACTAGTTTAATACCTATTGTTAGAGTAAACCCCAAAGACCCAAGACACTGAGAAAAGGAAGGAAAAGAATAAGGAGCATCGAAGGGAGGGAAATGGAAGGAGACAGGAAGGGAATGAGAAAGACAGGGAAGGGTCACACTTTTTAACACAGAAGAGAGATTCATTCATCCTTTCCAATGTTGGCATGTGACAAAAACATTAAACGATACCTCTGAGAATAACTTTATTTATATATAACTTTATATATAAATATATAACTTTATTTATATATATATATATATAACTTTATTTAT